>PVJL010016602.1:0-20466 GCA_004026885.1 Lyroderma lyra
GGGGGCGCGGCAGGAAGGACACGTGCGGGTGGGGCGGGGTCACTTCGGGGACTGCCCACGTGTTTCCCTCCTCCGTGCAGGCGTAAGTCTCCACACTGAGCCGAGACACGTCCTTGAAAGGAGCCAGAAGCAAAGCCGAAACGCGCCGCCTCTCAGAAGCGGTGAGTGAGGGATGCGGACTCCCTCCGCTGAGGCCCAGCGCGGCCGGGGCAGCAACCACGGGCAGTGAGAGCTTCTACTCCGGGAGAGGAGGCTCCGAAGAGCACTGAACGCACACAGGCTCCAGCCAGGTGTGGGGAACCCCCCGCCCCAAACGAGAAAGCTGCGTGGTGACGACGGAACCGAAATGGGGGCGGGTCCTAAAACAGCGCCCAAGCTTCACGGCATCTCTCGGAAGGCCGGAGGCCGTAGGAGCCTGGAGGCGGGTGGCCGTGGCTCAGTCCCCAGCGCTGCCGCTTCCTGGACCTGGGACTTGGGCAAGCTCATCTCTCCAAGCGGGAAAAGAGATGAGTGTCGGAACTGTCGCGTGTGCAGAGCTGATCACGGCATTTGCAGCCATCGTGGAGGCAGAAACGCTGGCGTTTCCCCTAAGAGGGCGTCACCCAGCAAGGACGAGGCTCTGTGACCACGCCGGGAACGGCCACTGCCCAGGGACACTTCTGTGGGTCTCCGTTCTCCTTCTCCCCCAGCATCTGTCACCCTGACCTTGCCGCGTGCCGTGGTCAGGACTCCGAGCGAGCCATCGAAACCCCAGCTCGCGTTTACTCTGAAAGGGGAGCTTGTGGCACGGCTTGGGGCGGGGGCTCACACGGTGCCACCCCGGCAGGGACCCGACTTCCCTCTGTGTCTCTCTGTCCTGTAGACGTGACACGGGCTGCTCAGAACTCAGCCGACGGGGGGCACGTTTTCAGTGCGTGTCGCCTGCATTTCCGGCGGGCAGTCGGGCATCGGCGACGCCCCCCGTCCCACCCTCTGCCTGGCACTCTCACCCCGTCTCCGGTCTCCAGGCTCAGACTCCTGACGGCAAAACGGTGTTTCCAGACCCCACGACCGGCTAAGGGTGCACGCGGGCGTGGCGCGGGGCGCTGAAACGAGCTCCGTGCCTTCCAAGCAGCTGCGAACCCCTCGTGTCTCACTGGCTCTGACTGGGTTCGATGCCCACAGGGGACCTGTCACCGTGTCCTGGGGGACCCGTCACCGTGTCCTGGGGGTGGAGCCTATTGAGTGGCTTCTGTCAACCCAGGACCAGCCCACAGTCAGGGGTGGAGCCACGTGGCTGAGGGGGGTGGGAGGCTGCAGTACTCGAAGGACTCTTCCAGGAGGGGGGACAGGTGCTGTAGGGAGGAGCTCTTGTGTGATGTGTCACACTGTGTCACGTTTACTTGTCAGCAGGAACCCACCTCGAGGCCCACTGGGACTCCCGGTGCCGCCCGCGGCCGATTTCACGAGCAGATTCCCTCTGGGCCACCTGCACGTTTCAGTGACGACGCAGCGGCCTACTGTGTGATCCCTGGCCCACCCCACCGGGGAGGTCACCCGGTCCCACGCGGCATGCCGGAGGCACCAGGAAGAACGGCGTTTCTGGAGAAGAGAACACGAGGTCGGCCGGGCTCCCCCGTGTCCGGCGAGTGGGCCCAGCCCGGCCGTGGGGGCGCCCCGAGAGGCTCTGGTTCCCACGGCCCTTCCCCGCGCAGCCCGGCCCGGCGTGAGCACGTGAGCCGGGCCAGGGCCACGCCAGCCTCCCACGCTCTGGGCGCAGGACCCATGCGGAGGCAGCAGAGCACGAGCGTTCCCAGTGCTCGGACGCCACTGGGTCTGGCCCTGGGAGGACGCGGACTGGAACCGGAGCTGCTGCCGGCGTCCCAATGGTGTGTGGCACGCAGCTGAGAGGGGACCCAGCCGCTGCTGACACTGAGCCCCTGGGTCGGCCCCCTGCACTGCCCTGCGACACGCTCGTCACACGGCGCGGGGGCGCTACGTCCGCCCTCGTCGGCCTGAGCCGTTTCGGGTCCGGGGCTCCGTCCGTGCCGTGAGGACTGACATGACCGACGTAGCAATTAAGTGGCGACGCGCAGCCCGCTGCTTAGAGGGACACGTTCCTCCACGAAAGCACACGTGCGTGTTCGAAGGGCCGACCTCGCCCCTTCTGGCTGGTCCTGGCCAAGTCGTCCAAACGCTCTGAGCTTCAGTGTCCCCACTGATAAGGCTGGGCGAGGTCCCGCTCACGTGCAGGCTTTAGGAGAAACGGTCGTCTGTGTAGGAAGCCCAGTCCGAACCCTCCCTCGGAGGTGTGACCAGCACCGTCGTGGTAAGGGCCACTTCAGGCACGCCCACGGGCAGGGGGACCCTGTTCTGAATCTTCCCTGCGGAAGTGCAGGCGGCAGCGTGCGTGCCCACGAGCTGCTCCTCAGGCCAGGAGCGCATCCTGCCTCACCCCCCTCGGGTCACAGACCCCCTCGGGTCACAGACCTCCCCCCGGGTCACAGACCCCCCCGGGTCACAGACCCCCCCCCCAGAGGAGCACGGTGAAGCTACGGGGCCGTCCTGCACTGACTCCAAGGGACGTCTGCAAGGGGACGGCTCCCGCTTCCTGTGTGCCCAGAGCCCACCGTTGGCTCCGCACGTGTGATCCTGGCGCGTCCGCGTCGCCCCCCGCTGCCCCGGGCCTGGGAGGGGTGTCCCCTCGCCGCGCCCTCCTGGCGTGACGCTGCTTCCCGCGCTCCTCTCGGGGCTCTGCACGCGCGGAGCCGGCTCCCCTGTGGCCCAGGGCTCGGTCCGGCCTCCGGGAGAGCCCTCCAGGCGCCGTGCGTGGAGCCCCCGTCTGGGGCCTTCTCCCCACCACCTGCTCCCCTGCCCTCCTGCCGTCTCCCCCAGGGAGCGTGCGCGGCCCCACCTCCGGGCCCACAGCAGCGCGGGAACGACCCAGGGACCGTGTGACGTGTTCACAGAGGCCACGGCGCGTGGGCCTGGGGGTCGGGTCGTCTGCACAGGACCCCGCAGCAGAAGATCCCATCAGCCCGGCGAGTCACCCTGAGACCGCGGTGCCGTGTGCCCCAGGCTCGCCCAGAGCCGGACGGCGCGCAGACCCCGGCTTCCTGTTCGCGATCGGCTGGCACAACGGGGCTTCCGTGACGGCCACTCAGTGACGGGCGGGACTGCAACCACGGTCCCCCCAAAGGGAGGGCAGCGACGGGAACCCGGGGGGCTGCACCTGACGAGGGGTGACGCCGATGGGGGACCGAGTGGCAGACCCAGCGAGCCTCCCTGGGGCGCCGCGGGCCGAGGAGGAAAGGGCGTCACGGGGACCTGACACGCTCCGTCTCTTCCGAGTGGCGCCGTGGGCGCCGGGGCCCTGTGCGCAGACACGCGCCCGCGGGTCCTTCGTTTCCCTCGCACTTCCCCTCCGGCGACCATCCGTCATCTGGGCTCTGCCGGGCAGGTGAGTGCTGTCAAGGGCCGGCTCAGGGCTGCCGCCCAGCCGCTCAGGTTGCCATAGGAACGCCGAGAACGCAGGGTGCCCCCGAGTCTCCACTCCCGGCGCGAGCAGTCCAAGACGACAGCTGCAAAGGCGTCCGCACGACTGGTCCAGGAACTGGCGGCACCGGGAGGCGTGTCACCGTGCCCGTGTCACCGTGCCCGTGTCACCATTCACCCCAGGCCACGACAGCCACAATGAGGCTGAGCTCGCACGTCGTCACTGAGCGTCCAGAGCATCTGTGGGCTCTGCTTCCTGATGGGCACGATGGCGGCCTGTGACAAGTGTCTCCAAGGCCTAACTGCTAAGAGCAAGTCCAGGAACGAAGCCCGTGTCGTCCTGCCGCACGCGGGCACGCGGGTTCTTCCTTTCGTTCTTTATCTCGGGTGCATCACCCCTAAAGCAGTAGCCTTTACGTCACGCTTGTGCGGGTGTTTTGAAAACCAGAGTGGGAGAGGCCAGGCCTCGTTTCTCAGGGACTGAGTGATGTCATCAGGGAAGACACAACCAAGCAGGGACGGCGGCCCCGGGAGCGGCTCCGTAGACCGAGGCCAGCGCGGGGACGGCCGGGTCCTGGGACGCCGCCTGCAGCCCGTGTCCCTTCCTGGGGAAGGGGGCTGTGAAGTGGGGGCCGGGGGCACGCCCGAAAGCCTCTCCGGGTGGCAGTGCCGCAGAGGACATGGCACTGTGCCATCGGAGTCTGGCGGGGGCACCAGGGGTGGCCTCCTGCAGGCCCGTTCCAGACCCGTTCCTCCAGTGTCCTCCAGTCAGACCCCCGGGGTCTCTGTACGCACACGGGCCTGACAGTCACATGTCAGCAAGCTGGGGAACCGGGTCACTCACAGCTGTGACCGAAGTCCCTCGGGGTCACCCACTAGCTTCGCCAGCTGGGGCCACGGCAAACGCGATTCGTCACCCCGAGTGTGGAGCTGCACGCGTGTTGACCCCGGGGTCCCGGGAGGCTCCTCACAAACTGGGTCTTTCTCCGGCGAGAGTCTTTGCACCTGACCCCGACGCCAGGTTCACGGCCTTTACCTCCCCAGTCACGACGTGCGGGGAGCACGGTGAGTTCAGATGCACCCCAGACGCGTCCCCAGCGGGGTCCCCGGGTGTAGACGAAGGGGACGTGTCTGACTGACCGGATGGCCCCTGAAACGCGGGGACTGGACAGGAGGAAGGGGCGGGGGCATCTCGCGACCCCGCCCGTCCGCCCCACGGGAATACTTTCCCTGAGAGCTGCAGGGTCTTCGAGGTGACCGAACGGCCCGTCTGCCCCAGCCGAAGGCCCCCGCGGGGGAGCGTCTCAGAGGCTGGGGTGCGGGGTGGTTTCAGTCAGTGCCCGGGGACTGCCTGACAGTGACTCCCACGCAGGGACCCGGAGGACGCGCCCTCGGCCCTCAGCACGGGCTGTTCACGGCATGGGTGTCAGTGTGACGCTGGTGTCACTGGAACGGCCTCCCAACGCCGCCAGGCGCCCGGCCCGCGCTGCCACCCCCCTTCTAACGGAGCGTGGGGGGCCGTCCCCCGGCAGAAGCGTGCGGGACCCGCTCCGTAAACCGCGGGCTTATCGCAGGCGACAGCCGCCATGAAGCTTCTTTGAAATACTGTCGTGCCAGTAAGGGGCCTCTCAGCAGAGCACTGAGCTTGCGCAGCGCTGAGGCCACGGAAGAGCCTTCTCCGGATCTGTCCTCCGAGGGGCAGGGGCAGCCGCTCGCGGACCGTGCTCCCACGCGACACGCGTGCCGTCCGTCCCCACAGATGGGACGTCGGAGAGCCGTTGTGACGGGGACTCCGTGATCGGCGACTCTGAGAGCCGCCACCAGCGTGCGCGGAGCGTGCGCATTCCGTTTCCTCAGCATTCAGGGACGAGGACAAATCCATGAAAAGGAGACGCCCCCGACCCGGGGTTCGCGGAGCTCGCCGGCACTCGTGTCCCTGCCGTTGTCAAGAGCACGTCGACAGGCTGTGTGCACGGAAGGGCCCCCTGACCTAAACCCCAACGAGCCGCAGCCACGTGCGGCTCAGATACAGCCGTGCGGACTATGGGGCGCTGACCGGAGCCGGGCGCGCAGCCCCTGCAGACGTGGCCCAGACAAAGGGGGGGACACGAAGGGATCACGACCCGCCTGCACCGATCGTTCCCAGGCGTACAAAGGGCTCGGGCTGGAGGTGCGGGGACAGCACCTGCAGACTTCGTGAGCCTGAGGCCACGCGGCTTGTTGACCGAAGGTGCAGCCCCGCAGGCGCCCCACGAGGCCCTCGGACCCACCGTTCCTCCCCTCGCGGTGCCCCAGGAAGGCCGGGCCTCGTTACGCACGACCGAAACCGTCGCCCGTGCCCTGAACGAGCCCCAGGGTGCCCGCGCCAGGCGACCTCTGTGACGGGCCGCGTCCCACTGCCCGAGCTCTCGGGCCGAGGCGCAGCGCTGGTCCACGGCCTGTGGGGGACGATGACGAGCGGGAACAAAGGCCCCGGATCCGGAGCTGGCAGGACGGGCCACTCAGACGGGGCTCCAAGACGAAGAGACGGACGCCTGGGCCTCAGGACACGAGGGACAGCCAAAGGCGGCGCGTCAGGAACGAGCCTGGCTCCCGCCCGCCCTCCCCGCACTCTCCGGCTCCAGGGGTCAGCTCTCCTCAGCCCCCGCCAGCCCTCAGAGGCATCCGTGTCACACGCGGCCCCCCGACAGCCCCCCGAGCGTCTCCCGGCATTTGCTACTGAAGAGTTCCCTTTGATTAGAGATCTACCCAGATTATCACTAGAAATTGCAACAGGACCTTTGTCAATAAAACGAAAGGCTGTGAATGTCTGAACGCTTGTAAAAATGTTTTAAAAATGTTTGCTTTTCCCACCTACTCATCAATGAAAAACGTGAAAGGCTCATTAAACGCGATTTGACGGGACCCCTCGGAGAATAAACCCAGATGTTTAGAAGTTACACTCAGGCACGTTAGCGAAAGGTGCCCATTAAAAATTTAAAAAGTTGTATCGGAAATTATAAACAAATTCAGGATCTAGTATTTTTCTTAATTGCCTGTATTGTGTGTTTCTTATCATAATCCCATTTTATGAAGAAACACCCACTTCCTCAGGAACCCCCAAAGAGGCTCTGAAGCCCCGCCCACTTCCCCAGAGCCACTCAAGCCTGCGACCTTCAGCTGGGAGGTGCTGAGTACGGGGCGGCCCCTAGGGCCAAGAGCCCCCTCCCACCTCTGGGCAGAGAGGGAAATGCCCGGCCTCCCCCGAGGTCACTTCCCTGGCCACCATCTTCCTTTTGCAACGAGACCACCCGAGACAGAGGGAGACATCAGGGATGGAAATCAGGAACAGGTTGGGGGCAGCAGAGAAGGTTCTGGGCAAACGGGAGGGTCTTCCTCAGGACGGACTCCCTTGAGTCTTACCGGCTCAACCCATTGCATGCCAGCTCCCACCCACACCCCGCAGGCTCTCAGCGGCAACAAATACTCACAGAACGATTACCGGATTCCCGATGGCCTCCACGAGTTCAAGGCCACAAGCAAAGTCACATCACGGCGACGGCCTTCATACCAGGAGGGCCCGGGACTCCCTTCCCTGGGCCTGTGTGTGAGCCACTGGCGACAGCTGAACACTGTGGCCCTGAGCGCCCCCAGGTCGTGCTGCTACATGACTGCTGGGGTGAACTAGAAGGTCAATGGAGAGTTTGGAGAAGAATTCTCCAAAGGGAAGGGACGCGTTCAAAGGGGAGCGAGAATGATTTCCCGGCACATCACACACTCTGAGACGCCACCGTAACTCCAGCCTTTAATCTGGGCTCCAGCCATGTCTGACGCAGGAAGAAAGGGCCCAACTCTTGACGTTCCGGCCTCAAGCGGCCATTTAAAGACTCTGGGCTCGTCTTTAGGAATCATGAACTGCCCGCTGTTCGCACAGGAAGGGCTTCTGCGGGCTCTGGCTCAGGGAGGAATAAAGAGAATTTTCTTGAGAAAGAATCATACTTTCCTTCCTTCAAAGAAGCCTTTCATGTGCTCCTGATAGCCAGGGCTGAATTGTCCGGGGGGTAAGAGAAATACAGAGAAACTGGCAGAAGACAGGAGCCGTGTTGTGGGCCTTGATGCCCAGCTTGATTCTGGACAGTGTCCGGACAGACATCACTTTGTTGCTGTTGTCGCTGGCAGATCAGAGGTCTCCCCCAAATGCCTCGATGGGTCAGAAACATAGCAGGCGGCCCAGAGCCTGAGGCCAAGTGCAAAATTCATGCCTGGCGGCGAAGTCCGTCTCTGCTTCAGCTCATGGTGACCCGGCAGGAAATCTGTGTGGCACGTTCTCGTTTTACAGGAGAACTCGGACGTCCAGAACTTTATGTAAAATGTGCTGACGTTAAATGAATCAATAAAACTAAAAACAAGAGTAAGCCCTGAGAACCACCAAGAAGGCCTCCAGTGGGTGAAGACCACAGACTATTTCCCAGTGTTAAAAAGAGACGCGTTATCAAGGCGTGAGGAGGCACGGAGGGACCTGAGATGCTCACGACTATGTGAATGAAGCCAAACTCAGAAGGTTACCCCCTGTGTGAGTCCAACCATATCACATTCTGAAAAAGGCAGAATGAGACGGAAAAAGTCCAGGGTTGTCCCAGGGGTTTGGGGGGAGGGTGGGATGAGTAGGGGGAGCTCAGAGGATGTTCAGGCAGTGAAACTACTCCGTGTGACACCACAGGGTGGACACACGTCACTGCACAAACCCACAGAACGTACACCTCCAAGAGTGAATGAACCCTCACACCCACTGTGGACTCGGGGCGAGTGTGGTGTGTCAGTGTGGCTTCATCCGTAACGACGAATGCCCACGTGGTGGGGAACGTCTGCACGGGGAAGGCGGTGCATGTGTTGGGGCAGGGGACATGGGACAACTTTGTGCCTTCTATTCAATTTTGCTGTAAACCTAAAACTGCGATTAAAGAAATGAAGTTGTAATAAAAAATTTTTTTCAAAAATTTTTCAAAAATGCCCTGAGTAGCCCAAGCATCACATAGGTGGCTCATGGGACACCAGTTCACGTGTTTCCATTCGAAGGGAAAGACATTACTATCATCTAATCGGTGTTTAAGCAAGTCACGTTTCGAGGGGTTTTTCCTTGCGGGTACCGGTCAGTACGTGACCCTCACGGGCCCGCAGCCTTGGGGTAAGCCCGGCGGACCTGGGCAAATAGGAAATGTTGTGGCAAAGCGCTTTCTCGGAATGAGGGCTTATGAGGGGTTCTGCAGAGGGACGACCGAGAGAGCGCCAGCCGTTCATGTGACGTCGTTTCTAACACTGCAAACCTGCGGGACAAGCAGTAACCCCACTTCGTGCTGCTGGAGAAAGGGGCCTGAGGACCCCCCAATAGCTACGGTCTACGATATTGACTTTCTTAACTTTAACTGCTTTGATAGGAAAACGCAAACCTTAGAAAACCTTTTAACAAGAGATGAAACAATGAACTAGAGCAAATGCTCGGGGGGCAGGCATTCACTGGGACCCCCACCCTCGTGAAGAGCGGGGCTCTCGGTCTGGGGCGTGAAGACTGCCCTTGCCCCGCGGTCACAGCGCAAGCATCGCAGGGTGGTGTCACTTCCCGTCTAAGTGACACGGCCTCCGAAGCGACCGCCTGAGCCTTCCGTCGTCTCTGGTGTGAGTCCGTTAATGCAGCCTGAATTAATCTGCTTGGTGTTAAAGTGCCGACTGGGCTAACAGAAGTGACGAAGGCCTGGCTCAATGACAGTCAGTGATGACATTAGTGGGCGGGTAAGGGAGCCCCTCTTCCACAGCACGGAGCCCCTCCCCTCGCTTCATAAAGGGAAACTGTAGTGTTTAAGGCTCTAACGGAGCCCCACGACGTGGCTGCGTACAGAGGGAAAAGGCGCAACGCGAAACGCTCGTCGTGTATTCGAGATGCAAACTATGAACGCCGTCTTCCTGAGTTCTTCAGCAGCCTCGTCGCCCCTCTAATGTGTCAGGAGACGCTTCACCGGCCGCACTGCGACAGGTACGACAGCATCACCGGAAGGCTCCGACGTGGAAAGCACCTACCCTCACTGCACGTGCATTTAGCCTGGCAGCGCGCAAAGCTGCTCCTGGTGGCAGACGCCCTTTAAACCAGTAGAACCGTACGGACAGGGCAGTCACCATTCATTTTGGTTTTTTCCAAAACAAAACAAAAAGGACAGGATTAGTTCTCACGGCACACAGCCCTTCCTGCAAGCCTGTCGCTGGGTGGCACACGGACGCCCCGTGCGCCGTGAGGAGGCAGCCGCGCCGGGCCGCGCCCAGGCGACGGAGCGGCAGGTGCCCCCTCCCAACAGCGTGACCCTGGAGCTTGGCGATGGCAAAGCCCTTGTTCTGCGAAGTTCGGAACCCATGTGGCCGGTCCAGACTGTGAGCGCCCGACAACAGAGAGGGTGTGCCGGATGCCCAAGCCGGAAGACCACCGCTCTCGCCCCTCCGCATCCCATTACCTTCTGTTTCCAAGTAAACAGGAGCCTGCAGCTCCCGTCCCCGCCCAGCAGCCACCCTCAGGGCTGCATGCTATCGGCTCGCCCAGGCTCGGCGGGGAGCTGCCTTCCCCAGTGCGACCTGCGCTCTCCCCAGGCCACTGCCTGTGCCTGACTGATGTCCGTGGAGGGGTGACGGCACCTTCAGGTAGGACCGGACACGAGAGTGGAGGACACACGTCCCTGGCCCAGTTCCGTCCCAGAGCACAAACCGGCGGCTGACAAGGGCTCACGGTACCCCGAGGACAGCAGCTCACGTGAATAAACCCGATCTGCATGAAAACAGGATGTGAGACCGGCCCGGAGCCGCCTACACCGGTGCTGAACGCAGCAGACGGCAGAGGCCTGGCTCAGAGCGCGTAAGTGTCAGCAGACGCCGGTGGACCGAGCGGTCATCCGGGTTAACTCACCACTAGGACCAGGTGGCAAGAAGGCCTGACCTGGACGTCCAGTGGCCGTCCCGATAAATCCACGGGACTTAGGCTCAGCCCTGGAGAGAGTGTGAGTTCAGACTTTGGGTCATCTGAAATACAGGCAGAATGCAGGTGAAAATGAAAATTCAGTGAGAATTAGAAAACAAGGAAAATCTCCACGTCTTACGCATCAGAGTGACTGGAGATGAAGGTTGTATCCAGGGGGCCTCGGACGTATCTGAGGCCCTGTGCCCCACTGTCTGATGCAGCAGGACGCACAGTCCATGGAAGCAAACGGCTCTCAGGCCCGAGCTGACACCTGCACACCTGTCATTCATTCATTCATTCATTCAGGCACTCACGAGTCCGATCCACATACTGAGGAGCTACTGTAAAGGAGGCACTCCCCTTGGCTTTGGGCGTTTGCCGGGGATGCAAGCAGAAAAAGGAGTCGCTCTCAGAGACTGCGCTCCGGGGAGAAGAAAGACAATGAATAAATAAAAGAGGAGCAGGGTTTCAGACAGTGAGGCGCTCTGAAGCAAGCAACGGCATGCCTGCCTTCCCGACCCTCTCCTACGTGCTTGGCGGCACTCGGGTGTCACAGAAACCTCAGAGATGCGTGAAATCGCTGCCCTAATTTAACAGAAGTAGAAACTGAGGGACAGAGAGAGAAGAGATGTGCCCAAGGTCACTGCTAGGAAAGGGTGGAATTGCAGACTGCCACCTCGATAGCACGGCCTCCCTGTCTACGTGACTTGTGTTGGCTGTCACGAAACCGGCATGTCGTGAAACGCAAATGCCTGGATTCCTGAGTCACTGTATGAACCCCCCAACGCTTCCAACCTAAAGTTACCTTCACACGAGTCAGAAATAATTGTTCAGTTAGGACACTGAGATGTCAAAGAATGTGGTTACTGCCATATAATCTACGCTGTTCTAGAACAACAGGAAGAGCTAGTTCTAGGTACAGACACACACGCAAATCTCCAGAAACACTGTGGACTAAGGAGAAAGGAAGTCGAACAGCCCTGGAAGGAAAACTTTTATGTTAAAAAAAAAACCCAAGTTCGACATAGATTTTACACTTGCATGAAAAGCGTAGACGAAGTTCGCAAAGGGTGCAGCACGACCACAAATGCTGTTCGGTCACGGCCACGGGAGAAGGGACCAGAACGTGGGCGGTAGCCTTATCCGCAGCATCCGAAACAGGATAATACGATATTCAGGAATCACCTCTGCAATTAAAATTCACGGTAAAGCAGACAGTCTGTTAAGTTGTTGACCTCAACTAAACGATTTGTAAACCCGTGGCAAAGGCACGTTTTCGTTAGAGACATCGTTAAGGTAGCAGGGCCAGATCCGCTGTTTACTGAGTAACGAACTTGCATTTTCCCAGCAGATTACATCGCAGAGTCAGAGCTCAAGGCGGAAATCGCACGAAGTTCATTACTCTGAAAACCTGTCTCTAAATTGCCATCAAGTACAGTGTATGTGGTTTCAGGTGTCCGACGCACCCGAGTGGTGTTCGTGGACTTGAGTGTTAGCAAAGCCACTGGGCTAGACGCACGCGAGGCATCAGACGTCACTGCGGGTGTGGGTGGCGGGCCGAGCGCCTCCAGCTTCAGCTTAGCTACGAGCCCCTGCCCGTCGGGGGTGTGGCTGGAGAAGCCTGCCCGCGTGACTTCTCCTCTTGTGCTTTGGTATCATGAGTCTAGTTTTAAGGCGTGCCGACAGATGTGTCCATTGTTGGGGGACGGAGTGAGACAGGGATGCTCCCGCTTCCTGGGGTTCACCTCTCACGGCAGACTGTAGGTTCAAGTGACGGTGGGACAATTTCACTTCACCACCTGCCAGTCTTCTTTCCGTCTCGCGGTATTTTCTTGAAATCTCTTGAGTGACTCTGTTGATTTTTTTTTCTTGCCGTTTGAGAGGTTTTTGAAAAACAAAACTGGCTGTTGTGATGGTTCACTCATGTTGGGGCACGAAGTGCTCAGATACCGGTCAGCGTCCTTCTGGGTGTTTTCATGAGGGTGTTTTCGAGTGAGGTCCGCATTTCGAGCAGAGGCTCTCCACGAGGTGGGTGGGCTGCACGCAGCCAGTCGGAGCCCTGAGTAGAGCAGAGAGGCAGGATTGTCCACACGTGGCCTCAGACGTCACCAGCAGCGCCGTCCCGCTAAAGCCGTGGTGCAGATGTGACACCTGCGTCTGTCAGTGAGAACCAGTGACGGGCCTTGAGAGGCTGGCGGGGGCTCCTGGGAGGCAGGTCTGCAGGGACTCTGCGCGGAAAGGAGGAGATGCCCCTGGGCCGTGGGGCCTGCTGGGGAGGGTGACACACAGGACTACGTAGCTCAGCGGGGAGGAGGGCACACCGGCCCTGGTGACAATGTCTGGCACCTGATCGAGCCTTGCCTGGAGTCCACGCAGATCTTTCCCCACGGAGGTCAGGTGGTGCCTCTTTTCTGTCTCGCCCGGTTGAACTGGGTTTCCTACCACTTGCACCAAAGACTTTTAACAGGTCACGTTGGTCTGATGTTGGTCCCAGCCCACTTACTGGCTCGTGGACACCGAGCAAGGGAAGCTCATGTTTTATATGTGACGATCACGGCGGTCCCCCCACCCCACCTCTCGGCAATGGCACTCACTGAACAAACAACGTTTTTAAACACGCGGGTCGTGCGAACACTATTGTTATGAAAGAGTCATTTCACATCTTCGCTGCTGTGAGACTCGCTCACCGCCGAGACAAAGGACGCCGCGGGCTCATCTGTCCCAGGCGGCCCACAGGGCATCCTTACAAGGGTGCAAAGAGGAGGCGGCATTATTTCCGCGCGCCTGTTGGGCTGTGGAGTTAAACGGGCTCCTGCGACGAGCCCCCCCAGACCAACTGCTCCAGCCGCCCTTGACCATCCTCACAGGCAAACGTCAGGCCTCACGCGCCTGCAAACGCCGAGATTAGTCAGACGTACAAAGACAACCGCAGGGCTTTAAGGGCTGATTTTCTAAAAGGTGCAAAAATGCAGAAGAAAGTAAAGCTCACACCTTTTCTTTGTGAATCTCTGCACATTTGGAGTTTGGGCACAAAGAAGATTCATAGACTAATGACAGTGTTCAGGGGCCTT
Organism: Lyroderma lyra; assembly: GCA_004026885.1. Taxonomy (NCBI): domain Eukaryota; kingdom Metazoa; phylum Chordata; class Mammalia; order Chiroptera; family Megadermatidae; genus Lyroderma; species Lyroderma lyra. The sequence continues at coordinate 13,519 of PVJL010016602.1, forward strand.
TCAGAAGGGACTGGCGCCAAGGAATCTCACAGGCCTGGACTGTTTGATCCAGATACTGAATAAAGATACGGGATGGGGGAGGGGGTCCGAACCCAGTGATCCCAAGGGCCCAGAGATGCTGTTACCCTGCAGAGTGAGGCACGTCACCCGTCAGCACCCTTTGAAAGGGGCGAAGTCCCAGAGTCATCGCATGGGCCTATCGCTCACCTGTTAAGGGAAAAAGACATTTGATGTGTGTTTAGCAACCAGGGCTGCCGACAGGCCAGCAGGACGACGGATACTGGCTGGGCGCCTGCCCACCTTACACGCTCACACACACAGCCACCTGCTCGCGTCTGCGTGTTGGCCTCCTCCTGCTGCTCTAACACTTAACCCCAAACCTGGTGGCTTAGGACAGTGATTTCGTCTCTGCCGCTTTCGGACATCAGAAGTCTAAAATCGAGGTGTGGGCACGGCGCGTTCTTGGTGGGCTTCGGGGCAAATGTGTCCCCTCGCTTTCTCGGACTTCTAGAGATTTAGGGATAGGAAGTCAAAATACACACGGCCGGGAGCTGGTCAAAGGCCGCAGAGGACTCACGCTCACCGGAGTCGGCTGTCTGGACTCTGCCTCTACCACCACCTCCGATGTTTCGGGTGACGACATTGCCCGAAGGGACCACCCTGTTTTAGGAGGGGACACTGGGGGTCTGACCCTGTACGTGCCCCACGGAGACTGATAAAGAGCTGCACGCCAACCCCCATTTCAGCATCAGCAACCCCCATTTCAACTCCGGAAAAGTCCTTAGGTCCCAGCGAGCAAACCACGACTTTGTGAAAATGCGTATTTGAATGCGCTGGTTTCAAAATACTTTTAAATCAATTATTTCTCACGAGGCAACAATTCTGGCTGTGGACCAGCTCCTCGTGGTCGGCACCGAAAGGGGGGCTCCGGGCACCTGCTCGTTCCTGACGGCTGGTCCCTGGCGAACGGCTTACCGGAGAGCAGCGGTTCTCAGCCCCCCAATGCCTTTAGTACGGCTCCTCGCGCTGGGGTGACCCCCATAAAGCTAGTTTCGTTGCTACGTCCTAACTGTCATGTGGCTCCTGTTATGCAGCGTCATGTAAATCCTGACACGCAGGACGTGTTTTCATTGTTACAAACTGAACATAATTGAAGCCCAGTGAGTAATCACAGGACGGTATGTAATTACGTATTGTGAAATATTTATTTCTAATTACAAATAAATGAAATTTTGTCTCGAAGCCAACACGGCACCTGCTCTCCACACGTGTGAGGGGTCCGCATTCGGACATTAGGCGCCGACCCCGTCACACACCTGTATTTGCACGGGGCGTCTGTGACGGGGTGGGCGCGATGATGTTATCACGCCGGGTGCCCGTACGTGGGCGCATCTGCATGCGGGCGGACCCGCCCGGGGACGGAGGGAGGAGCGGGGTCTCGGTTCCCAAGACCACCGGAAATATGTGCTTTCTGACGGTCTCAGGTGACCCCTGTGCAAGGGGCGTTCGACCCCCAAAGGGGCCGCAGCCGCAGGCCAGGGACCGACCCCTGAAGGGGCCGCGGCCGCAGGCTGGGAACCGCTGTCGGACAAACGTGTCGTAGGAGGCGAAGAGCACAGACTCCTGTCGGGATCTCCCCTGGGGCTTTGTCCCCCCAGGAGCATCTCAGGGACCTGAGCGCTCGTGACAAGGACAACCAAAGCGTCATTTGCGTCCTGCAAAGTCTTCCGCACGGGGGAGGCCTCGGGCTCCGCAGGGTCCGCGTCGTCGGACACCTGAGCTCCGCCTGACGGGCTCGATGGGGTGGCACAAGCACGCCCGAACCCTGGAGGCCCGTGTGGGCTGCCGTCCTCCGCCCCGCGGGCCCCGCCGCGCCCTCCAGCACGCATTTCCTCTCCCTTCACAGCCGCCGGTGCTGCTCTGAGGAACCGTTTCCCTCTCGGGCGGGACAAAACAGGCTCCAGCACGTCACCCCCGAAAGGGGGATCCAGGCCGGGGGTGATGCTGGTTCCTGGAGGAGAGCAGACGTGAGAGAACTTCGAGGACTCAGACTGGGGTCCCGGGTCAGAAGCTGGCCTTGTGTCAGGCCACACGGCATCCGGTCTGCCCAGTTCCTTCGGGCTAGAGCCCCAGTTTTATTCAGGTGCAGACGTGCCCTGCTGCACGCCCCTGAGGTTGTGTAATACAACGACGCGGCCGTCTTTAGGAGCCCCCACAGCGGTCTCAGATGTGACCCAGTGACTACACTCTGAGACGTAAGCAGAAGGGTTGGGGAGGCTCCTTACAGGAAGCAGGACCTGCTCTTCTGTGGCTTTTCTGGGGCTTTCCCTGCTTCCACGTTAAACCTGGAACTCAGACGTGATGGCTGGAGCTTTGCCAGCCGTGCTGGATCACGAGGTGATTCTGAGCATGTAGCCCCACGGGAGAAGGACACAGGCAGGTGGGCCCTGGGCCCCCGATGAGCCGGAGGCCACGGCGTGTGTCTCGGAGAGCCACCCTCTGACTCCCTTTCACGTTAGACAGAGACAGACTTCCACGGATGTCGGAGCCGGTGTCTGCTGGGGCCTCTACTTCATGCAGCCAAGGGACTCCAACCTCATAACTGAGGCCAGGAGTTCTGGCTGCCGCACAGCCGGGTGGATGTAATTTAGAAACGTCCGGATGGGTTCACCGTCATTTTGCGCCCGCCTGGCAGGTCCTAGCGACGTCCTCAAACACAACACAGTTGTTATTCACTCGTTAAAACGGGTCAGGTTTATTGAGTCGCTTCATTCCCATAGACGTTCAGAGTTTACTTCTCCCTTAATTTCGTAGAAAACTCGTACAAGGAGCTCCTTAAATGTCTGGCACTAGTGTCCCCAAATGCAAGTCCTTTCCTGCCGTTGTTACTGACGGTACAAGAGTGTTTACTGGGGGCCACTAAGTGCAGGTGTATTGCTTCGGCTCATTACATTGCACCCCCCCCCCCCCATGAGGTAAAAGCAAAACGCCACGGTCCTCGTTGTACGAGAGAGAGAGTGAGGTGCACAGAGGCCATTTAAGTGCCCGAGAGCCACGCACTTTCGCACTCTCAGGCCGTGGGTGTGCGCGGGGCTCCATGGGACCCGTACCACCAGCATGTTTACTCTGGGCCTGACACTGACCTAAGCGCTGCAGATACAGCACGAGCGCCACAGGCAATGCCACTTGTCCCCTGGTGTTTGCAGGCTGGACATCAGTATTAGATACGTTAGGTCCCAGGAAAGGCCGTGGAGGACAAGTCGGCGATGATGAGGGGCCCCAGAGGGAGGGCACACCCTTCACGTAGGGTGGGTGGGGAGGGCCTTTCGGACGGGGTCAGGGGCTGTGGACCACGATCGTGACCACACGTCACGGAATGGCAAAACCTAAGGGACCCTAAGAAATCCGCAGGGCGGAGCGCGATGGCATCTCCACATGACGTGGGTCCTGAGCTTTCAGGAGATGGCGAGTTTGGGTTTAGGGGGTCTCTCTTGGGAGAAACAGAACAAGTTTCAGAGACACAAGGGGCAGCAGAGGGCCTGGCCGCTGGCGTGAACGCCGGAGATGCCCACGTACCCTCCGTGCCACCCGGCTTCTCCGAGGTGTGCTCTCATCTTCTGGAAGTTGCTGCCAAGATTTCGGAGGTTGTGGGGTGAGCCGCCTTCTCACAAAATAATTCAGGGCGCAGGACACGTCTGGGCGCCGGCGGCAAACACGCTTGAACCGGTGTCCACGTCTCCTTCCTGGGCCACCTCCCACTCTCTGATAAGGAGGTTAATGGAGAGGTTAATGGCACTTGCACAGCCAACAGGTTTTGTCCTGTCTGGTGGGGACAAGCAGAGGGCAGGTGGTGGGAAGAGGGGCCTGGTGGGGGGCTCCCGGTGCTCCATGGGGCCACCTCGAAGGTCGCCCCCGCGGGAGGGGTGGCTCCGGGGACCGTGAGAAGAAGTTGGCCTCCGAGGACTGCGTGGACTCTGCAAGGCCGGACGGCGGTGGAGGGGGTGTCCCTGTTCGCCGCACGTCATTCTCACAAAAATGTGCCTTTTCAAACGGGTTTTAGTCTTAGGGACCCCCTTCCCTCCGTCGTGGAGGGGGGCGGTCGTCAGCCTCCGGGACAGCACGAGCCCCAGAGGCTCCCCTGCAGGTGACCGCGGGCCGCAAACGGGTGCGAGTGCCCGGGGTTTGGGGACCCCCAAAGCAGCACCTGCCTCCTCCCCTCAGTGCCTGCAGGGCCTTGGGGGCGTGGCCACGGGAAGGGGCGGGGCGTTACCATGGCAACGGCGCCCGCCCACAGCCGACACTATTTACCTCTCCGCGCGGCGCCAAGCCCGGTGTCCAGCCCCGCGACCGAGATTCACGTGACGGATTAAGTCGTGCCGACTCCGGTCCCCTGACGCGAGAGCTGCCAGCACGCGTGCCTCTGGAGTCAGTGGGGTGTCCTAACTGAGCCACGGGGGACACAAAAGCCCAACGTCCGCGCGCAGTCGTGGGTTCCGGCACACACGTCCTGGGGCGGGAGCAGGAGGAGCCGTCCCCGGGGCAGGCGGGCGCCGTGGCCTCCGGGCAGGAGGCGCTGAAGCCGTGGGCCCACGCGTGTCCGCAGGGCAAACACCGCAGCGGGCACCGCTGTGTCACCTCCTGACGGCTCTGACTGGCAGGACCAACACGCCCCCTGCCACGCTGGGACACACCCCGGGGGCGGGGGACGAGGGGCTAACAGCCCAGCCTGAGGCCTCGGCCCCTTGGCCAGAGCCCGGGAGCTACGTGCGGCCGAGGCTGCCACGTCGGACGGCTCCGGTGACAGCGCAGGGGGGTCGGCTCCGGAAGGGCAGCACCGACTCAGGGAGACCCACGTGGGGTCCCCGCCCCGGACGCCCTCAAGGTCGGGGCTGTCCGCGGCTCTGGCGGCGGCACGGAGGGCATGTCAGACACCTCCGCCCTCGGCACGCGGCTCTGCGCTCGCCGGTCGTCTCCTGCTCGTCACCAGCGGCCTCCCTCCATGGGGTGTCAGCTGACCCCCACGAAGGCTGTGCAGCCCGCGCAGAGGCGACTGCCCTTTCCCGCCTCCCAAACGAGCTACGTCCTGAGCATGTGGTCACCGGTGGCCACGGCCGTAATGACCGCACGCAACAGCGATGCGCGGCACCTTTAACAGCACCGGGGTCGGGCGCCCCGTCCCGTTACGCATCACCTCGGGGGGACGGCTCATTAGGGGGAGGAGAGGTGGCGAGCAGGCTGAAAGGGCCAGGCGGTGGCCCTGTGCACGGTCAGCGGTGCGTTTGCTGACGGCCCCCCTCCAGCGAGGCTTCTCTGTTCCGTGTTTTAGCTCTGTGCCTCCCACGCCTGCACTGTCCGAACGTCGTCTTGCATACTGAACTGAGCTCGGCCTGCAGTCCTGCTCCCACGGCCAGGGGACGGGCTGCGAGCTCAGAGGGTGGACTGCGTCCATCCGGAGTGCAATTCCAGCTCGGTCCTCAGCGGGGTGGCTCGGGGCCGGCCCTCAGACCCCGGGCGCCCTCAGCCCTCTGTGGGGCTCAGACGAGCTCCTGCAGCAGGAGGCAGAGGCAGGCACGCCTGGCGCATAGCAAACAGCACCGTGTCATTATGCCGCGTGCTTTCGGGGGAGCCAGCCCACTCCACGCGCACACAGCGAGGAAAAGAAACGGAGTCAGAGCAAATGTTCAAGAAGGAAACACAGAAAACGAGGGAACCAGAAAAGGGGGCACGAAGGCAACGCGGAAACGCAAGTTTGCTAACAGTCCGCCTTCACGCTTGCCCCTGCGCGTGCAGCTGCAGGACACAGGGTGCTGACACAGCCGGCGGCGCTGCACAGCGGCCGTGTGGCCACTGCAAAATGCTACAGTGTTGCGTAGCCGACGCACGTCCTTGCGTTCAAACTCACCTCTGAAGATGGGGGCGCAGGTTTCTGTGCACGACTGTAACCCGCAGGGTGTTTCCTAATAGAAAACCTCGTCGACGTTCTAGGTTTGCGTGGGGGGACGTGCCGGCCGGGCCCCAAACCAGGGCGCACCGTTCTCCCCATCTTTAGCCCACACGTCGGGAAGTCCTGCCACCGACCCGCTGGGGGTTTCCTGAAACGCAGCCCCCCGGGCTGCTGGGGCACAGCGTCCGCCCCCCTCACGCGTCCCTGCCGTCGCCGGAACACAGGTGTAGCTGGCCACATGGCCTCCCGGGACAGCCCAGCTCCCAGCCTCCCTTGCAGCTGGAGGTGGTCACTGGGCTGAGTTCGTGGCTCGTGGGGTGGGAGCACGGAGGGGTACTCCCGCCCAGGGAGAGGGCACACCCTGCCGTGGCCTCGGCCCTGCCCCCGGCCGCCTCCTGGACGTGGCTGTTACTAACCTGGGTCCACGGGGATGAGGCCGGTATCTCTGGGACACCCCAGGAGCACCACCCCCGTCCCCCAGGGCTCGCGTCCCCCTCACAGCAGCCCCCACCCCGCTACAGACCAGGAGGAGGAGGTGTGGCTGCACAGCCACCAAGTGGGGGCTGCGATCCAGCTCTGCCATCCTGCTTCCGAGGAGGCTCCAGGGAACCAACATGGGCGAGAGGCCTCGATGAGCCTCGGTTTCCCCAGGATTGCTGCAAATACGGCTCACCGCCTCCTGCAGCACCGCTGTCCCCGTGCTGCTCTGTCACAGAGTCCGAGCCGGGCATCAAGCTGCCAGAGGGCTCCCCAGCTGCCCTCCTGCTGCCCTCCTGCTGCCTGTGCCCGCGCCGGAGTCCTCGCCTGCTGGCTGCACACCGGAGCACGACGAGGGACCCCCGTGAAGGCTCCTTGAAGTCACCTTCTCTGGTCTGCAGGCTGTGGCTGTGCCGGCTGGCGTGCCAGCAGCCACCACGGGCCACGAGGTCACCATGGAGTCGGGACCCACGCCCTCAGCTGCGGAAGCAGAGATCGCAGACGGCACGGGGCGTCATGCTGGCCCC
>PVJL010016603.1:0-20489 GCA_004026885.1 Lyroderma lyra
AGCTCAGCTTGGTAGTCCTACCTCTCAAGTGAAGGAGGTTTTCTGCCGTGACCAGCGCGGGAAGAACAGAACCAGAGGGGAGGTGACGGGGAATTAAGAAAAGCACACAGACACACAGGCAGACATACCAGATAGCAAAGGTGGGAGCAGGTGGTTCCCTGTGCTCTGATGGGGACACAGAGACCCTTCAGGTCTGCAGCGGGTTTATTTTATATCCCAAGAACAACAGGGGGTGTATCTTCTTAATTGCAAAACAATGTTGCCGACCCCCGTCCTGAGTCAACAACTTTAGGATTCCTCAGCCTGGCTGATGTTGCTTTCCTCCTTCCCCTTAGCCAGCCAGAAACCACATTCTGAGTAGTCCTTGTTCACCAAGTTCCAGGCAGCCTTGCAAGACCCTTGAACTTTGGATTCTAAGTACTCAGGTGTGGGCAGCGTTTGAGCCAGAGGTGAGGTCTATTGAGAGAAAATGGGTTTAGCAAGGATACCTGTGTACTTGGAATCCAAGGTTCGGGGGTCTTGCGGGGCTGCCAGGAACTTGGTGAACAAGGACACTACTCAGGATGTGGTTTCTGGCTAGCTAAGGGGAAGGAGGAAGGCAACATTGCCTGTGAGGCTGAGGAATCATAAACAGAACTACAAGGTGGGGGTGAGCAACATTGTTTTGCAATTAAGAAGTTACACCCCTGTTGTTCTTGGGATATAAAATAAACCCACTGCGGACCTGAAGGGTTTCTGTGTCTCCATCAGAGCACAGGAAACCACCCGGTCCCAGCTTTGCTATTTGTTATGTCTGTGTGTGTGTCTGTGTGCTTTTATTAATTCCCTGTCACCTCCCCTCGGGTTCTGTTCTCAGGTCGCAGGTCACTCACGTATCCTTGCTAAACTCGTTTTCTCAATGGACCTGACTTCTGACTCAAATGCTGCTCACAGTTTTCTTGTCCTGACCCTGAGGCTCTGAGTGTCCCTCCTTGTCCTCTATTCCAGCTGCCATCTCCCATGGAGGGGTTGCAGGAGGAGGGGCACAGCGTCTGAAGATTGTTACTTTCACTTCTCTTTTTCTCATTTGGGTGGAGTCGTTTCTGTGTGAATCAGTTCACACACTTCCTGCTCAGGGATCCGGCAGCATTGGACTCGGACAGGGGACACCGGGAAGGATTGGAAGCCAGTGAGTTCCCGGGCTGGAATGATGGCTTGTGTGGGCAGCGAACTCAGCACCAGGTCAGTCTGCCTCTCTTCCTTTAACTTTCTGTCCAGCCATGTTACTTTTAGGGTCTGTTATTAGACACTCATCTAAACCTTAACCTTAGACGAGAACACTCACAGCCATGTAATGAAATGCAGGAATGTGTAACGAGAAATCGGGTGTTTAAACAGCTGCTGGTGTGAGTCCAGCTTTCCACACCCACGTGACTCTTGTTTCCAACCTCTGCTCAGCCGGCAGGCCTATCTGGAGTCCGCTGTCCTCTCTGTCGCTTTGAGGCAGAGATTTGTTCTCTCGTGATCTCTGAACCGTCCCATTTCCCTCAGGCCTCCTGTACCTTCACCTACATCGTTTCAAAGCAGGTGCCTTAGAAAATATAAAATTCCAGGTAAACACAAGAGTTATTTGGAAACACAGAGCGCTGTGGTCTTGTACTTGACCTGAGGACGGGTCAGCTCCAGGCCTAGTTCCATCTCTGGCTGAGGGTCTGGGTTCTGCCTCCAGTGATTTAAAAAAAAAAATTCAAAAAATTATTAGTTTCAGCTGTATGAAACAACATAGTGATTAGACATTTACACACCTCACAAAGTGATAACCTCAATAAATCTATTACCCATCTGACACTGTGCTTAGACATTAGAATATTATTGACTATATTCCCTGTACTGTACCACACATTCCCATAGCTATTTTTAAAATTATAGTTGGCATTCAATATTACTTTATATTCGTTTCAGGTTTACTAGTGTAGTAGTTAGACATTTATATAATTTATAAAGTGATCCCCTGATAAGTCCAGCACCCACCTTACACCACACAGTTTCCACAATATTTTGACTGTACTCCCCATACTGTACCCCTCATCTCTGTGGCCCTCTTACAACCACCAATCTGCATTTCTCAACGCCCCACCCTTCCCACCCAGACCCCCAACCCCTCCATCTAGCAACCACCAGTCTCATCTCTGTATCTAGAAGTCTGTGTATGTTGCGTTAGTTCATTTATTTTGTTCTTTAGAGTCCACATGTAAATGAGATCACAGGGTATTTGTCTTTCTCAGTCTGACTTAGTTCACCTAGCACAATCTTTATCAGAGGAAGTAAAATGTGGAGAAAGGACCAAGATGCCAAAGACAAGTGCAGGCTGAGTATTTTCATTTTTACTTTGATTTTTTCTGTTTTGGAATGGGTTATACCACTGACAAGGAAAAGGCTGGAAATCTTATCTTTTTCTCCAGTAATGGATCAGAAGTAACATTACTTATTATTTTTAATTGTTTGTTTTTTTTTAATACAAAAGACATGGAAATGTAGAGAGGGAAAAATTTCCTTCACCACCCACCCACCCAGCCGCAGTTTCCATGCCTGGCGCATGGGCAAGTCTTCCTTACCTTTTTCTGTGTATTTACACATATAACATTTTCCTGAATACATCATTTATATCTTGTTTTTTTAATGAATGAGATTATATTGTATAGGCCATACTAAAGGTTACATTTAAAATTTTTTAATATTCAAAATATTACAGGTCCTTTCACTTGAATAAATATGTACATCTATTTTATTCCTTTCAACAGTTGCATATTGCTCCGTGGAATTGATATACCACATTTTATTTAAGCCATTTGTGCTGTTTTCAATTGTTCACTGTTACCAACAGACTCTGATCATAATGGTTGTACATTTATGTTTTTGCATGAATACAAGTATTTGACTTGTGTCAAAAATTGAAAGGTAAAATAGTTGAAGCAAGGGACACTAATATTTAAATGTGTATAGTATACACCCTGCCAAATTGCCTTCCTAGTGGCTGAACCAATATATTCTTCTACCACTGCCTAATGAGATGGGCCATGTTCCCACACCCAGACTTTACAAATATTCCAGATAAGGAGGTGCATCTTTTTTTCTTTGCATTGTCTAATTACATGGAAGTTTGAACAGGTTTTAGTGTCTATTGCCTATTTAAATCACCTCTTCTATGAATTGCTTCCTGGTTTATGTTGTCAGTTGTGGTGATCGTTTTTTGTTTTTTTAATGATAAGGGAGAGTTGTCTGAGCATTATAAATATACATCCTTTGTCTTTAACTTTGTTTATAGTGACTTCTATCTTATTAAAGCTTGAAATTTAGAGTATAGACTTGTTACAGTATTGATTTTATAAGATAACTACTACCTCATTATTACAAATAAATAAAGCAATACAGAAAGTTACTGGTGAATTCTATGCACACTGTCTTTAGCCATAGTTCTTGTGTTCTTTAGGGTGGCAGAATCCGTTCTACCTCTATTTCAGGGATAGTTTCTTCTCCAATATCTCTGAAAACTTTTATTTTTCAATTTTGGAAGCAAAATTGTTCTTTCATTGGTGCAACTTTAGCTTCATTGCTTTATCTGCCCCTTTTAGTTTTCTTTTTCTGTTCATAATCATGTCTCAATTTTTTCTTATTACGGTTATTTTAATTTTAGTGTTTTTCTTTTGATATCTAATTTTAAAAAGTTGATTGTGTTTATTTTTGAGGGGAGGGTCTTAATTTGCTTCAATAGCTCTGTAAGCCTGACTTAAAACCATGTTTTATTATTATATCAGCTCATCTGGGCACCATTGCTTCATTTATTCACTAAAAATAATTACTATAATGGTAAGTGCTTTAGTACTATTGTCTTCATCCTCTGGGTTATTGCTCCAGACTGATTCTGTCTGCAGTCTGGGTTCTGTGTTGCTTACTTCCTTTGCCATGGTATTACTGCCCATTTTGTTCACCCTTAACCTGGGCAGCTCTCCTCTCACCCCCAGTTTGCACTGTCTTCATTTGGGTGAAGTATTTTTTCCCATTTCCTGTCCTATCTGAGACTGAACTACTTCCCATCTGATCTATAGATTGAAGGATCCATCATCATTCTTCTCAGTTTTTCTAAGGACACCATTGTGTTAACCATCCTTTCCCCCTTGATCTGTAGTGCTACCCTTTTCATTACCCAAGGGGACATATGTGCAGGATCTGTTTCTGTGTTCTCTCTTCTCTGCCATTGGCCTATGAGAGCCTCCCTCTCCTTGTGTCATACCACACTGTCACAGGGACAACGGCTTCTATGAACTCTTGATATCAGGGAGAGTAAATCTTCCCATTCTCTTTTCTTCTTCAAAGTGTCATAGCTTTTTGCATCTCCACATGAGATTGTGAAAACTGTGTTGAAATTTCTTTTGGGATTTTACTCAACCTATAGATCAATTTGAAGAGAATTGACTGCTTATTGTGTCTTCTATGTCATTAATACAGTAAGTGTATATTATTATTTTAAAACATTTTCTAAAAATATTTATATTTTTTTCCTAGTGGTTTTATACTTACTCTGCTAGATGTATTTGTGGATACTTAATATTTTTATGTTCTTAAATTTGCATAATTAAAATTAACTTTTTGATTGCCTGTTACTAAAATAGAAAAATAAATTAAAATTATGCCATTCTCTTACTTCTAATAAAATATGGAGATATATATGAATTTACATAGTATATACATAATAACAGTTTTATTTAGTCATCTAATCCTTATACTTGTTATTTCTTTTTCTTGCCTTACTGCATTGGCCAGAATTTCCAGTATTATGTTGAATATAAGCAGTGATATTAATCATTGGTATCTTGAACCCAATCCCAAAAGGAAAACTTTTCTTTTATTTTTGCACAATAATAGATAACATTTGCTGCATGCTTTTTTTTATTGGAAAGCTTTTATCTTTAAAAGATTAAAGAAGATTTATAGTTGACACCTGAAACATTCAATATATAAGGTATTATGGCCCTGTTTTCTGTTGTTTCCACTCCAAGATTTTTAAAAATAAACTTTTATTTTGGAATAATGTTATATTTACAGAAATGTTGCAAATGTGATTGTGTTTTTTGTATTTTGTAGTTATTGTATACTACATGCCCAGTTTTATTTCTTGAGATGAAACAGTAATGTGAAACATCAAAACTAAAATTACCAACACTGGTACATCATTGTTAACTAAATCCCAGATTGTTTCAGTTTCACAGTTCTGCCACTTAAATCCTTTGTTCCAGGATTCATTCTAGGGCGCCACATTGCTTTTAGTCATGCTTTCACCTAATCTATCCGGTTTGTGACAGTTTCTCAGCTTTTTCTTGTTTTTCATGACCTTCACATTTCATGAAGGGTACTGGTCAGGCATTTTTGTAGAATGTCCCTTAAATGGGGTTTGTCTTGCTGTTTTTTTCATGAATAGACTGGGGTTATGGATTTTATGAAAGAATACCACAGAGAAGCTGTGCCCCTCTCATCATATTCTATCAGGGGGAGATGTCAACCTGAACTTATCACCAGGAATGTTGACTGTGATCATTTGGTTAATGTTGTAATTGCCAGCCTTCTCCATTATAAAGTTGCTATTTTTCCTTTTCCAAACTTATTTATAAAGGTTATTTTGGTTATTTTGTTGGTTGTCTTTCAATGTATACTCAATTGCTTTTGAAAACCTTATTTATGGGTAAGATTTAGACCTGCAGTGAAAACACTAGCTTTTGGAAAGGATTTCTGTTTATTTGTCAAGGTGCCTGAGGCTGTCAGGGAACACTTTAACACAAAGTCAGGTCTGAGAGAACTTGGAGGCACTTGAGTAGGTTGCTGAAAATGTGATTCCAGGCCAACATTGTCCCCTCCACATTGTTCTCACTGTGAAGGTGTGATGATTATGGACCCCTGTTAGATCCTACACCCCGTGTGGACTCCAGAGTTTGTTTCCTCCCCTTGCATGCATTGAAGTTGCCAAATATGACGATCTGGTTTTCTGGGATCAGCAAACACAGAAGTCAGTAGTGACATCTGTGCTGTCATAAGTCCCTCGTTTCTCCCTTTACTTTTCTTTTGCATAATTAATCCTTATAGTGTTTTCATCTCTTCAGAAAATGATAACATTTAAATTCTTTTTCCAACTTTTAAGTTTTTTCAACAGAAAGTGATATTGGCTGTGGAGGATGAAGAGTATTTTAAAAATCCTGCTCCATCACACTAGCAACTTATGGTAATTGGTGAACTCATTGATTCATTATCATTTCTGAGAGTTTATGGCTTAAAAGTTGGTTGCAGCTCTTCAAATTTTTCTCTGATTTTTTTCCTAAAAATTTTCTCTTCATATTTTACTGTGATGTGCTCAGACTTGTTATTGTTGTGATTTTTATTTTGTTTCATTTTCTATTTATTTTGTTACAGCTTTTGGAAATAAAACTCCGGTGCCCAAACAAACACTCAGAGGTTCAAATATCTCTGCAAGGCAATACTTACTTTTGAAGAAGGGTGTGTAGCAGCACAGCAAAGTAGAGACCGCAAGCACACTGGGTAGAGAGCCCTGTGGGTTTTTCTCTAAAGCAGGCTTAATGAAGGTGTGTCTTACCCTATTGGCTAGGGTTTCTACTGCACAATCTTGTCCTTACCTGATTGGCTACTTCATATTTTATGGTGGTGGGGGCAGGGTATAAGGGAATTACAAAGCCAAAGAAAATTCCAAGGTGGCTCATGTGACTCATGTGTAAACAGAATGAGTACGGGAGAAAAGAAGAGAGCCTGTGAGCAAGTAGGTACTTAAAGAATGTGGGATACCTTTGGCAAGTTTTAAGTTCTAAGTGGAGACATTGTACTCTTACTTAGAAGAAAAGACATATATTCCCATAATTCATATATTCCCACAATTCCCCCGGTTTCTTTTATTAGATTTTGTCACTCTTTTCTTCAGATTCCATTAGGAGGAGATGACTTTGTTGTTCTGAGGTATCTAGGAGTGAGAGGTTATCATGGTATGGGGGTGGGGACTACTTAGTTAATGCTGTTTCTATAAGCCTGTGAATTAGTCCCCTAATACAAGGTGTAACGCAGCATCCTATTGGTATCAGTACTCCAGATACAATAATAAGGGAAGTGAGGTCTGAAGTCAGGAGTCCCTTCCATTTTCTGAACCATTGTTCCATGAGGTCAGTGAGGGGATCATTGATACCTGAATTTTCAGAAAATTCATTAGCTAGAGTTGTTAGTCCCTGTAATGCCTTAGTAATGGTACCATCAGGAGCTGTGTTGGTGGGGATCAAAGTACAACATTGGGTCCCTGTCATAATGCAGACTCCACCATTTTACTACTCATGTTTTCTTTCCAAACTCATTTGCCCCCTGTGATTGTCTATCTTGGGGCAGGGATTACTAAAAGGGTGATATCAGGGTGGTGATTACTCTAACAAGGCAAGTCCCATGAAAGGGGGTCCCAAGATCCTCCCCATTCTATCTTCCTGCCTTAATTTTTCCCTTGAGACGTACAATCCCCTAAATCTCTATGAGAAGTTGAGGGACAGGAGGTTCTCATCTTCTGTGTCTGCTTCCTGCTGAATGTGGTCATCATCCCTACCTATCAGGGATCCACAGAGCTCTCATCATATCTGATCTAAAAGGGGAGGGTGTCTCGAGATCTGTCTGGGAGATCGTATTAATTTCTTTGGTTGGAATGGGCTAGAAACCTTGCCGGGGCATCATCTGTATCCCAATGACCCCTAGATGAGGGGAAATAGATTCAGTTAATAGATTTAAAAGCATTAGCCTGAAAAATAGGCCTTAAAGCAACTGACGCAGGGCAGCTGCATGATGGAAGGCCTGTTCAGCCTCATGGAGTTTGTGTCCTGTTGACTTTGGGCTTAGCTGGCCACCCAGGTGTCACCACCTATCCAGGAATGGCCTGGGGATGATATAATCAACAAGCACAGGTTTACAGCCACCAGGATAATTAGCTAAAGTCTAGCAAACATGGCTAAATTAAGTTTTGTCATCACAAATCACAAATTCCAGGATAACTGGAGACAGGGACATTTGGGGAATACATTTAGCAAAAACAAATTACAAATTTTTTTGAATGATTAACTCAAGCCAGGGCAAAGGATATCTGGGAGATACAGGCTGTTCATTGTTTAAGTTTTGGGGTAATTACCTAAAGCAGGAGGCAGGATAAAGACATTCCATGATTCAGGCTTGGGGCAATCTATTGTTTAAGCTAGAGTTAAGGGAATACTGATTGAGGGGGTGTTAAAGGCTAGGGACTAGAGGGAAAAGCAAAAATTGGGAGCTAAGGAACTAGGGAAGAGGGGACTAAAAGTCCCTATAGTGAGGGGCTCTTTCATTTGACCCGTGTCTTTTCCCTCCTGAGACTAACTTAAGACAAAATTGGTCACCGGGTCTCTGGAGGAAAATTTTAGCCTTTGGTTGTCATGTAGTTCTTGGCATCCAGCCAGTGAGAGATGTATAAGCAGAAACCAGCCAAGTTCAAAAATCAGGAACTAAGGGAGGAAAGATCAAGGCAAACAAAAACCCTTCTCCCTGTTTGATATTGGTCACTATGTTATGAATTTGTTTGACTTCACCTTCAATTAACTGTGAATTGTCCGAGATGTTAAAACAACACAGCCCTGTAAGGTCTTCACATCCATGGTTGTGTGTTAATAGCGGGTAACCTATAGCAGCTGTTTTTGAGAACAGCTTGCCTGACCTGTGCTAGTTCCTCTCCAATGGGATGGATGCCCTAGGAGGTTGCATTTAATGCTTTTGCCATGGAGCAAGCCATTTAGTAGTTTCCACATTCAGGGCAATAGTCATCACTGGTACCACAAACAGAAATAAAACTGTGTATTCAGCCGGACTGAATAAATGCAGGTCGGTGTCACAGTTAGAATCTTTTGCATATGTTTTTCAAGTTTTCCCAGCACCACCTACTAAAGAGGCTGTCTTTTCCCCATTGTATATTTTTTGCTCCTTTATCGAAAATTATTTGTCCATAAATTTGTGGGTTTATTTCTGGGTTTTCAGTTCTGTCCTTTGGTCTGTGTTTCTGTTTTTCTGCCAGTACTAAGCTGTTTTGACTATTGATGCTTTGTAATATAAATTGAAGTCTGGGAATGTAATGCTACCAGCCTCATTGTTTTTATGTAGTATTGCTTTGGCAATTCGAGGTCTTTTATGGTTCCATATAAATCTAATACTTCTTTTATCTATTTCACAAAAGTATGATTGTGGGATTTTGATGGGTATTGCATTAAATCTATAGATTGCTTTGGGCAGAATGGCCATTTTAACAATGTTAAGTCTTCTTATCCATGAACAGGGGATATTTTTCCACCTCTTAAAGTCTGTTCCAATTTCTTTCAAAAGTGTCTTATAGTTTTCTGTGTATAAGTCTGCCGTGTTCTTTGTTAAGTTAATTCCCAGGTATTTCATTCGTTTTGTTGTGATAGCAAAAGGAATTGACTCCCTCATTTCTTTTTCTGAGGATTTATTGTTTGTATATAGGAATGCCGTTGATTTTTGTACATCGATTTTGTATCCTGCGACTTTACTATATTCATTTATTGTTTCTAATAGTTTCCTGGTGGAATCTTTGGAATTTTTTATATAAAGGATCATGTCATCTGCAAATAGTGACAATTTGACCTCTTCTTTCCCAATTTGGATACCTTTTATTCCTTTCTCTTGCCTGATTGCTATGGCTAGAACTTCCAATACTATATTAAATGGCAGTGGTGACAGGGGGCATCCTGTCTTGTTCCTGATTTTAGGGGAATAGGTTTCAACTTTTACCCATTCAGTATGATGTTAGCTGAGGGTTTGTCATATATGGCCTTTATTATATTGAGATACTTTCCCTCTACACCTATTTTATTTAGTGTTTTGATCATAAATGGCTGTTGTATCTTGTTGAAAGCTTTTTCTGCATCAATTGATATGACCATATGGTCTTTATCTTTTATTTTGTTTATGTGGTGTGTCACATTGATTGATTTTTGTATGTTGAACCATTCTTGTGCTCCCAGGATGAATCCCACTTGATCATGATGTATGATCTTTTTGATGCATTGTATTCTATTTGATAATATTTTGTTTAGGATTTTTGTATCTGTGTTCTTCAGAGATATTGGTCTATAGTTTTCTTTTTTTTTCTGTTGTCTTTGCCAGGCTTTGGTATTAGGGTAATGTTGTCTTCATAGAATGAGTTAGAAAGTATTGCTTCCTCTTCAGTTTTTTGGAAGAGTCTGAGGAGGATAGGTGTTAATTCTTCTTTGAATGCTTGGTGGAACTCGTTGGTGAAACCATGTGGTCCAGGACTTTTGCCTTTAGGGAGATTATGGATAGTCATTTCAATCTCTTTGCTATTGATTGGTCTATTCAGATTATCCAGTTCTTCTTGGTAGGCTATAAGTTTCTAGAAACTTGTCCATTTCTTCTAGGTTGTTAAATTTCGTGGCA
Organism: Lyroderma lyra; assembly: GCA_004026885.1. Classification (NCBI taxonomy): domain Eukaryota; kingdom Metazoa; phylum Chordata; class Mammalia; order Chiroptera; family Megadermatidae; genus Lyroderma; species Lyroderma lyra. Next base: position 10,498 of record PVJL010016603.1, read on the forward strand.
TAAAGTCCTTCTTAATATTTTTCTTATAATCCTTTATATTTCTGTGGTATCAGTGGTAATTTCTCCCCTTTCATTTCTAATTTTAGATATTTGTGTCCTTTCCTTTCACCCTTTGATTGGTCTAGCCAGGGGTTTGTCAATTTTGTTGACTTTCTCAAAGAACCAGCTCTTTGTAATATTAACTTTCTCTATTGTCCTTCTGTTCTCTAATTGGTTTAGCTCTGCTTTAATTTTTATTATTTCTTTCCTTTTGCTGACTTTGGGTTTTGTCTGCTCTTCTTTTTCTAGTTCTTTAAGATGGGATGCTAAGATGTTTGCTTGTGATTTTTTTATTTCTTAAGATAGGCCTGTAGTGATATAAATTTCCCTCTTATTACCGCTTTTGCTGTGTCCCAATAATTCTGATACATTGTATTTTCATTGTCATTAGTTTCTATATATTTTTTAATCTCATCTTTTATTTGTTCTTTTATCCAGTCCTTTTAAAAGAAGCTGTTGTTTAATCTCCATGTATATGTGGTTTTTTCTGCTTTCCTTTTACAGTTGATCTCCAATTTCAAAACTTTGTGGTCTGAGAATACACTTGGTATGATTTTCGATCTTCTTGAATTTGCTGAGGCTACTTTTGTGTCCCAGCATGTAGTCTATCCTTGAGAATGTTCCATGTGCACTAGAAAGCAAGGTATAGTCTCTTTTTCCTGGATGAAGTGTCCTGTAAATGTCAATTATATCCAGTTGCTGTAATGTGTCATTTAGAGCTGATGTTTCCTTATTTATTTTCTGTTTGGATGATCTGTCCATGGCTGTTAGCGGGGTGTTTAAGTTTCCCACAATGATTGTGTATTCATCAGTTTCTCCTTTCAAATTTGTTAGTACTTCCTTTGTATATTTTGGTGCATCCTTGTTGGGAGCATATATATTAATTAATGTCAAATCTTCTTGTTGTTGTATTGTGCCTTTTCTCATTATGTAATGTTCATCTTTGTCTTTTACTATCTTTCTTAACCTGAAGTTTATTTCATCACATATCAGTATGGCACCTCCTGCTTTTCTCTGGTTACCATTTGCTTGGAGTATTGTTTCCCATCCTTTCACTCTGAGTCTGTGTTTGTCATTATGGCTGAGGTATGTCTCTTGGAGACAGCATATGGATGGGTTCTGTTTTTTAATCCAGTCTGTTACTCTGTGTCTTTTTATTGGTGAGTTCAGTCCATTAACATTTAGAGATGATCAATATGTGAAGATTTCCTGTGGCCATTACTTATTTCTTTGTTTGATTTTGTTTTATTTTTGTTTCTTTCTAGTTGCCCCAACTTTGTTCCATTTTTCTTGATGTTTTGTTTCAGGTCGAAGAGCCTCCTTCAGTATTTCTTGGAGTGCTGGCCTTGTGCTGGCAAATTCCCTCAGCTTCTGTGTGTCTGAGAAGGTCTTTATTCCACCCTCATATCTGAAAGATAATTTTGCTTTATAATTTATTCTTGGCTGTAATTTTCTCTCTTTTAAAGTTTTGAATATTGGATTCCACTCCCTCCTGGCTTGCAGAATTTCTGCTGAGAAATCTGATGCCAGCCTGATGGGTTTTCCTCTAAAGGTTATAGTTCTTTATTCTCTGGCTGCCTTGAGAGTTGTCTCTTTGTCTTTAGTTTTTGACATCTTTAGTACCATGTGTCTCGGAGAAGATCGGTTAGGGTCTAGGTATGTAGGGGACCTGTTTTCTTCTTGAACTTGTGGTTCCAGATCTTTCCATAGGTTTGGAAAGTTCTCATCTACTACTTGTTTGAGTATGCTCTCTATAGATTGCTCTGCCCCTTCTTCTATTCCTATTATCCTGATGTTGTTTTGTCTTGTGGAGTCAGATAGTTCTTGCAGAGTTCTTTCAATTCTTTTGGTTCTATATTCCCTTTCTTCCTCTTTCTGAACTCTTTCCATGTTCTGATTTTCAATATCACTAATTCTTTCCTCCATCTGGTTGGCCCTGTTTCCTATGGCAGTTATTTTGTTTCTCACTTCTTTTATCATATTATTTATTTCTCACATTTCCATCTCGGTCTTCCTTATGTTTTGAATTTCTTTGTTAAATTGTTCTTTTTGTTCAAGGAGTTCCTTTTTTATGTTGTTCATCTCCTGTTTTATGTTATTCATCTCAGCCATGGTGCTCTGCCAGTATGATTTCATTTCTCTCAGAACCTTTAGAATGGCTACTTTAAATTCTCTGTCACTTAGTTCAGAAACTTCTAGGTCTAAGAAGCTCTCTTCTGCATAAATTTCATGTTCTTTCTAAGGAGTTTCATTTTTTAAGGAATTCATCCTGTCTGCTGGGTTCTTCTTCTTTGACATGAGGGCTTTATGTTCAGTGCCCCGATTGGTACTTTAGTGGTGTCTTGCTGTAGGGCAGACACTAGGTGGCACTGGGGGTCAAGTTTTGGGAGAGAGGGGGGTTGTTTATTTCTTATTTCTGATCTCCTGCTGCGTTTGGAGGCTATGTGCATCTATCCAAGGGAGAGGCCACCAAAAGGTGCTCCTAGGGCAACTCTGCCTTCTGCCCTATGCTAGGGAAGCTGAGTGATGCAGGCCGAGGCTTTTTCTGCTGGCTCGGGTGAATGCTATCAAATCCGCCTTTCTTCCTGGCCTTGTTTCAGCATCTAGCCCTCTGCAGGCTCACACTGCTTTTAGAACCCAGGGGTGCACGAGCAAGTGCATGCACAGTAAGTCCAAAGCTGTGGGCCTGACCTGAGACAGCCGGGTCACCTTCTCTGCGGGCTGTAAACAGGAACTGCAGCCCTGTGTAGGAGCCGTGTGCCTGTGCTGTGGATCTCCAGGGGGCCTGGGGCTGAGGTGTCGTCTCTGCAGTTTAGAGTCCTCACTCAGCCCTCCTCTTACTCGAAACGTTCCAGAGGCTGGCTCCCAAACTCCATCCCCAATACGCTGCTCCAAAGCCCAGCTCCCCCACGGCTCTTGGCCTCCCCGCTCCCATGCACTGGGCTGCTCCTGGACAGTCAGTAGTGATCATATCCTGTTGCAGTCTGTCTCTGCTCCCTTCCCTCTCTCCCGCTCATCCCCTTATTTCCAACCTTCAGGTGTTTACTTGCGGTACGTGGATTTCTCAGCTGCCATTTTGTCACTCAGGGTCCTCTTTCTTGGCTCCTGGGTGGCCATTCAATTGTGTTTTCTCAGAGAGACTTTAGGGACCTCCTCTCCAGTCGCCATCTTGCCCTTCTTCCACAGTTAGAATCTAAAGAGAGTTTCCTGTTATATCTAGTTTGGTGAGACTTTTGGGGCAGAAAAACAGTCAGTCTTGCTAGGGTGCAGGGCCTTCTAGTGCTATAAGCTGGTCCATAGGAATAGACAGTCTTCCCACATGTGAGAAACCATCCAGCAGGCAATTTGATATGTGCATTTGCATAGCTGATTGAAGTTGTGGAGCTGCAATTTAAATGTGTTTTGGTTGAAACATTAAAACAATGCTTAATGCAGCCAGTAAATGTTACACATTCTTTCACAGGGGTCACAGCAGAGACTTTGAGAGGAAACATACCTTTATTCTTTTAAAAGTCTGATTGGCTCTTTTTACTTTTTCTCTAAGGTATAGGCCACTGTCAAGAAACCGACGGAGTATGAACCCAAATCTATTTTTACAACCAAGAAGCTTTTAGAGGAATTAGGTCCAGAGTGAGCAGCCAAGACAGAGCAAATGGTTCCTAATTGAAAACAGGCTTACTTGCCACGTCAAGGGCCACCCATAGTTTCTCTCTGTCATAGTGGTGGTCTTCCCCTTGTTGGGAGCCGCTGGTTATTTTAGGCCCTGTCAATTGGTCACAGCCATTTGTGGAGAAGAAGTTGGTCCCTGCTCCCTTTGGAACAAGGAACAATCTCCCCTTTTGTGCCCTTTAGGCTTGCATTGGGGGCATAGCTGCTTTGGAGGACTAGGGCACCCCTTGTTTTATAGGTCTGGGCTTCTATACCCAAAGCAGTTTCCTTTACCTGGCGTCCTTCTTCTTGGGTTCCTGAGGTGGCTTTAGCCTTGGTCTCTCTATAACTGTGGCCAAAACTCTGGCCTGTCTCTGATCTTGTTTTCGGTCTCACTGTTCCCTCCTTCCTCATTTTCCCTGTCTCAGTTGCCAAAGCATTTGAAATAAATTTTCTTGACCTTGCTTAGGACCTGAGTCTTCTCATCATGGATATAACAATAAGTCAGAGGGATTTTAAACTTGTTTTATTTAACTACATGTCAAAACTTCAAGATTTTCTCTTCACAAACCTTCTACAACTTCCTGAGTCCCTCTTAGTTTGTCTACCTTTTTTTACTTATTCAGAAATAACTATATTTATGATTAATTGTTTTCTTTCAGTTTCTTCAAAAATGTATTTTCATACCTTCTTAAAAACACACATCTTTTTTTATATGTTAATCAGCATCTATAACCCTCAGAACCTTAATTTTACTGACAACTAAAAAATGCAAACAATTAGTATCAAGTATACAAAAAGATATTGCTAAGGGTGATGTCAAAGAGTTTACTGCCTGTTTTCTTTTAGGAGTTTTATGGTTTTGGGTGTAACATTTTAACTCTAATCCATTTGGAGTTTATTTTTGTTTATTTTCTAAGGAAGTGGTCCAATTTTAATTTGTTTATATGCATCTGTCCAGTTTTGCCTACACCACCTATTGAAGAAACTGTCTTTAACTCATTGTATATTCTTGTCTCCTTTGTCTGAGATTAATTAACCATATCAGCTAGGATTTATTTCTAGGCTGTCTGCTCTATTCCACTAATCTATGTATCTGCTTTTTGCCTGTAACATGTTGTTCTGATGATTGTAGCTTTGTAGCATTTTTTTAAATGTCAGGTTTATATCAGGTAGCATGTTCTTTCTCAGTATTTTTTTGGCTAGTCTTTTGTGGTTCCATATGTATTTTAGGATTACATATCCTAATTCCGAAAAAAAAATGCATTTTTAATGGGGATTGCATTTAATCTGTATATTAATTTAGGTAGTAAGAACATTTTAACACTATAATCCTTCCAATGTATAAGCAAGATATATCTTTGCATTTTTTTCTATCTTCTTCAATTTCTATTTTCAATAGTTTTCAAAGTACAGGTCTTTCACCTCCATGGTTAAATTTATTCCTAGGTATTTATGCTTTTTGATACAATTGTAAATGACATTTATTATTGGTATATAGAAACACAAAAGGTTTCTGTATGTTGATTCTGTATCTTGCAACTTTACTTAAGTCATTTATTAGTATTAATACTTTTTTATGGAGATTTTAGGGTTTTATGTATATTGTCTGTCATCTGCAAATAAGGAGAGTTTTACTTCTTCTTTCCAATTTGTATACCTTTTATTTCTTTATCTTGTCTGAGTGCTATGGCTAGGACTTACAATACTATGTTGAATAGAAGTTTTAAAATACAAACTATACTAGATATGTTTAAAAGAAGATATATTTACAATGGCTTTTATTGGAACAGCCAAGATATTTTTAGTCTTAAGTATGTCTTTCTTATATCCCATGCTTTCTTCTATTTTATTTTTGTTTATTGCTTCAACTCCATTCATTCTAATCAACTCAGGAACACTTATTTTATACATGATGGTTCTTCACAGCCCTTCCTTCACATATAAAATGTTCCAGCCTCCACAAGCATCTCAAAATCTTGACTATTTTCACATAATATAATTTCTCCCTAGGATGTCCACAGAAGACCAGAACATAGAACGCAAGCGTATCTGTGAGGTTGCTCTTAGACACTTCAAAAAATATAAGGTAGAGATTTCTGATGCAATTAAAACGACATTTCCTTTCCTTGAACTTCTCCGTGATCGTGGATTCATCACCAATAAAATATACGAAGTAAGTGTTATTTAATATGTCACCATCTGGTAAACCAGCCCCAACTAAGTTACACTTTTATATACTAGAAGCAAATGTTAGGGCACAACTAGCTGACTGAGGAGTCTCCCATGAGTGAGAACCTTCTCAGGCATTGCTGTAAGTGTTCCTATAAGGTAAAAAGGGGGAGGAGAAGCAGGCATCACTGGAGAGAGTCCTGCTCCTAACTGAAGAAACAGTGCTCCATGGTCCCCACTGGAGTTGAGGTGAATAGCACTGGCGATGGCCTGGATCTGAAGCAGGTGTGCTCCAAAGACGTATAATACCTTGTAAGAATGCATAAAAATAGCCTAAACTAGGAATTAAAAGTAATTTGAATGAATGAATGTAATGAATCGAGTTAATGAAATAACAATTGATAGAGCATTTCATTTCAGTGAACAGAAATTTAAATACTTAGATTTGAGAACATTAAAACCCACAGAGAATTAATGTCTTATTAGGACAAACTTGGAAATGGATGCTTGCTATTCTTTCTCCAACATTTTTAGTTTCTTTTTCTTTATTTTTTTCTTTTCTTTTGGTATTTCTGGAGTCTTAAATTTTAGGTTAATTTTAGCAAAAGACGTAGGTGGAGTTCAATAATGCAAGTCTTCTCTTTTCCTATGAATAAACTTACTTTATGGCAAAGCTCACAGTAAAGGGAAAATCGTCACCTAGCTTCCTTGAGCCCTTCCAGGCAAAGTCAGTCCAGGCAAAGGGAAAAATGTTGGTCAATCAGTAGAACAGCTGCTAATCTTATTGGGGTGACATCTGTTAGCAGAATTACATAGGTTTCAGGCATACAACTCTACAGTGCATTGTCAACTTGATGTATAATAAGTTCACCACCTAATGTGACTTCTCTTTCCATCACCTTATATTTAGCTTCCCCCCTCCTCCCCCACCCCCTCCCCTTTCTCCCCTCCCTAACCCACTCATCCCCAAATAAGCATTAAACTATTGATTGTGTCCATGGGGGATTTATTTGTTTCACTTAGTAGCCATAAAAATATATAAATATTCTAAACATTACATGAAAAGATACCTATGTTAGAAAATTATAATACATTAAGAGAATCACTTTTTGGGTCCTCTGTAACTTAAAAGTCTGTGTTTACATTTTCTCCATTCAATGTTTTTTAAGGATTCTCAAGACTCTTGTAGAAACCTAGTCTCTGAACAGAGAGTCGTGTACAATGTCCTCAGTGAATTGGAGAAGACATTTGACCTGCCTCTTCTAGAAGCATTGTTCTGCGATGTCATCATGAAGAACTACCCTGCTTTAAATGACATCTATAAAAGCTTTGAAAATGGTAATTAGATTTATTACCGATTTTTCAAGGTCCAAGGACAATTGCTTTTGACAAGTACTGCATTTTTCTGTGTATAAGACACCCCCATATATAAGACAACCCTACTTTTCTAACTCAACATTAAGAAATCAATATAAACTGATTGCTCCTGTGTATAAGGCAACCCCCAATTTTGGCATAACAATTTTAGACAAAATCATTGTCTTATACTTGGAAAAATATAGCATATATTGAGCATCGACCATTTATCACACGTGGTACTGGGCTGTAAGGATTCAGCACTTAACAAAACAGACATATTATGAGCCTTCTCAAAGCTTTTGGTATAATGGCCACAGTACAAAACCCACCTGCAGGTCTGCTTAACTAGACATTTAGACTCACGAGACAATCAGAGTCACAGTGGCATCAGATTTACTTAGGACGAATGACAGGAAACACAGTACTCCATTAAGGCAACATCACCTGCTTCTCTTCTGTTGGGACCCCTTGCAGTGATCCACACATCAGCCCTCCAAGTTGACTGCAACTTTCCTTGAGTGACAGATTAGCTGTGGGTGCAGTACCCATCCTGACGTAGTGGCACCATGCCCATGGGAGTCAATGTCTCGTATCACAACTCTGTAATAACAACTTTCAGGGACACCACGAGGGACAGTTGACTTACCACAATGAAAAAAGACCAAAAATGATTTATAGTTCACATATGGTCCCTCCCAGACCACATGCAAGTTATATACCTACAGTCACAGCTCACTTTTCACCCTAAACCCAGTGTTGGCCTAGTAACACCAAAGAGAGGCCACCTTCATCAGGTTTCCAGAGTAATGAGCAAGAAAATTAACCCAAGGTCAAGCTTGCCCTTAAAGAAAGAGAAATCATTGTATTAACTCTTTTTCCAAAAGGGGTGCAACAATCAAATAATCATAAAACCTGTTGTTCTGCCAGAGATTGTTTTTGAATTATACAAAACTAATGGTTTGGTTCACAACATTTTCCTGAGATTCATGATTTTATACTTTTTAATTGGTACTCAATAAATAAAATGTCCCTCTAGTGATTTTTGTTTTGACTTGCCTAGAAAACTTATTATTCCAACACACCTTGGTATCAATCAATATCCCTAAATAATGATGAAGAATTCATAAGAAGAGTGTTTATATGAACTGAAGAGGGCACATAGTTCAGGAAAAGGCAAAGAATATAAAATGGTCCAGTGTTGGCAAAACAAGGACAATTATATTTCTCTCAGAGACTGAGAAGCAGATTGTAGGAGTTGATTAAAAAGGGATAAGTGTGAAAAAGATTTTGGAAAGTCTGGCATCTAAAGCCAAGGAATTTCAAGTTTATTTATTTGACATTAAAGAGCTACTACAGGTTTATATGTTTATAAATACAGGTTTACTGTCTCAAAATGTGTCCCTGCCATCAGCCCTGGGGCATTGTGGGTACACGGCTTCCTTCCGGTCTCCTCCACCAACTCCCTGCATAGTCCCTCCCACCTGGGTTTTGTGGGTTTACTTCCTTTGTCTCTACATTTTTATATCACCTGCATGCAGGGCCCTGGGTTGGGGCCCTGTTTTCCTCTCTTTGGCAGTCTTGGTTCACTGGTCCAGGCCTCTTGGGACGTCCCCCAGTGCCACAGTGTGCACTTCCTACTTCAGCGTCAGAGACTGTCCTTCCTTGGTTGCTGGGATCTGGGTTCCCCTGGGAAGTCTGTCTGTTTCCTCTGGTTTGTCCTCTGTTGTCTCTTTGGGAAACACTCATCCTTCCTAACCCAATTAAGTCCCCTCTTCTTTTGCCTAGCCATTTATTTAAAGCTCTTCAGCTTTCTATTTTATACACATAGACCTCTCTAGGACCTTAATTCTTCTGAGGAAATCCGTCTGTTTTTTACTTACAATTTAAATGGGTCAGAAAACACATTTCACTTCCAATAATTATTTTAGAGTATGCTTTCCTGGCCAACTGAAATTTTTTTACATGAGACACAGGCTCGTAAGGTTTCCATGACTCCTTTATCCTGACATTTAAATGGCTCCATCTGTCGGGGAGACATAAGGGCTCCCTAATTGGGGGTTCTCTTTTCTGTCCCAGGGATGAAGGGGGAACTTTACCATGAGGATGGGACCCACTGAGCTCTGAGTTTATTGAGGGCTGGAAATACCTAGCTGTGTAAATTTGAAATGTTACCCATGATCTCTGAAAAAGACCTCTAATTATATTCTCTCTCCATTATTCAGTGATCAACGAGGCAATTTCTCACCAAGCAGAGAATGTGAACAGACCTAACAGCCACCTGAGCTCTCAACAAAGTGATTGCAACCAGACAAAAACCGATTCTCATCTGCTAAGAGGAGAGGAGAAAAGAGGTAGGGGGGCTGAGTCCTGAGTGGAAACTGGGGATCAGGGAAGAAACTCTGGGGAGCATGGAGAAGGCAGGGAGGGGTGCTGTACCAGCATGTGACCAGAGGTGAACCCTGGAGGGGGAGCTGTGACAAGAGACTGTCGGCCTAATAACCCAGTCAATGGAACAGGAACCCAGTAAGTCAGATTTAAAGAGAATGGTGACCTGAGAGTAAGGGGGACTTAGAAGGGCCCTTAGGAGAAGATCGGTGTGAAGCTGTGAAGGACTCAGAACTGTGGGCCCAAGGTCAGCATCGAAGAGGAGACCCTTGGTGGTCACAGAAGAAGGGACTGATTTAAATGTGGGGGATGCTGTTCAAGAGCTGGAATTATTTAAGGGGAAAGGCAGTCCTGTAGAGAGAAGACGGGACGTGGTAGAGATGTGGAGA
>PVJL010016604.1:0-20492 GCA_004026885.1 Lyroderma lyra
ATGGATGGATGGATGGATGGATGGATGGTTGGATGGACGGATGGATGGGTGGATGGACTGATGGATGGGATAGATAGATTGCTAAGAATAATGATATAACAATGGATGAAGGAAGAAAATAAAGCAACTTCTATAGGATGAACAGTGTGGTGCCCATTGTGCATTCAAATCCAGACTTAGAAGAAAAAAATAAATTCTGGACTGAAAGTATCTAGTGAGTAAACTATTAGACCAAAGAATCTATATAAGGAGAAATACTTCTCTCTGGGCCTCAGTCAGTGAGAATCCTAGAGTGTTGAGTGTCTTCATCTGTTTTTTTATATTCCCTGCAGGAGCCTGGCCCTCCTCCCATGGTGAGTATCCAATGACATTAAATCGTATTACAGCAGTATTAATTAAACTTTGGTCGCTGGAAGCTACTGAATTATTCCCTCCATTATATATCACCATGCTTACTCATCAGGGGTCCATTTTTAATCGCAGTCTTTTAATTAAAGCATGTCACCACAGTCCATTAGTGAGGAATATGGAAGAAGAGATGTGCACATGGATGTGGGTATAAGTTAATCCAATAGTTCTTTATTGAGCACGTACAGTGTTCTTGGCAAGTTGCTAGCTACTATGAGAGAAGAAAGTGTTAGTGAAGAGCTTGAAGGAACTTATGGTATCAAAGAACAGTAATTTACATAAACACCTGAGGAACAATCACATATTAATTATCACTTGCCAACTAAGCAGAACACTTCATTAGTAACTTTTCCCTCCAGGTTTTATTTGCAAAAATCAGGCCAACCATCAGAAAAATTTTGGCACTTTTTTTTTAATTTTTTAATTCATTTTTATTGTTAGACTTATTGGGGTGACATCTGTTAGCAAGGATTGCATAGGCATTTTTTTTAGATCAGAATACACAGGGCATGCTGTGGCCTAGATCCCAATGCAGCTGGATACGTTTGGAAAAGCCTCCTCAATCTTTTGAACACTTGTTTTTCTCTGTCTGACCTACTCCACTCAGCACTATATGCCCTAAGTCCATCCATGTTGCTGCAGATGACAAGATTTCGTTCTTTTTTGTGGCTGAGTAATATTCCATTGTACATATGCACCACCTCTTCCTTGTCATTCATCCATTGATGTATATACCCAGGTTGCCTCCCTATCTTGGCCATTGTAAATGATGCTGCAATGAGCACATGCATGCACATATCTCCTCAAAGTAGTGTTTTGGGATAAACACCCAGACATTGGGATTATTAGGTCCTTGTTTGTCTCTTGTTATATCCTTTGTTTTAAAGTCTATTTTGTCTAGTGTAAGTATTGCTACCCCTGCTTTTTTGCTTGTTTGTTTCCATTTTCATGAAATACCTTATTCCATTTTTTTACTTTTAGTCTGGGTGTGTCTTTATGATCTTAAGTCAGTCTCTTGTACACAGCACATGTAAGGGTATTGCTTTCTTATCCATCAGCCACCTCATCTTTTGGTTGGAACGTTTAGTCCATTTACAGTGAAAGTAATTTTTCATAGAAATGTAGTTACTGCCACCTTTATTCATATTTTTTATCTTTTTTTTTCTTCTTCTTCTTAAAGAAGTCTTTCTAAGATTCCTTATAATACTGGTTTGCTAGTGGTGAACTCCTTTAGCTTTTTCTTGTCGGGGAAGTTCTTTATCTCTCCTTTGATTTTAAATGATAGCCTTGCTGGGTACATGACCCTTGGATGCAGATGCTTGGTTTTCATCACTTTAATATTTCATGTCGATCCCTTCTGGCTTGCAGTTTCTGTGGAGAAATCAGCTGGAAGTCTTATGGGATCTCCCTTGTAAGTAGCTAGCTGCATTTCTCTTGCTACTTTCAGTATCCTCTCTTTGTCTTTAATCTTTGACATTTTAATTATGATATGCCTTGATATGTGCCTCTTTGGGTTCATCTTGTTTGAGACTTTCTGCACTTCCTGGATTTGTATGTCTATTTCCTTTACCAGATTAGGGAAGTTTTTCATCATTATTTCCTCAAATAGAATTTGAATTCCTTGCTCTCTGTCTTCCCCTTCTGGTACCTCTGTGATATGAATGTTAGTATGCTTGGTGTTGCCCCAGAGGCCCCTTAACCTATTCTCAATTTTTTTTCTATTTTGCTGTTCTGATTGAGTGTTTTCTGCTACCTTAAATTGTAAATTGCTGATTCAATTCTCTGCATGACAGTTCGTTTCCTGAGCCTTCAAAGGGGATCAACAATATCTGCTTGCAAGTACAAGTAATTACAATGTGAAGCACCATCTGTGCATTGAGATGTAGTGGGACAAACCAAATAACTACCAGAATTTAAAGGAAGGTGGCCTATCTTCAGGGGTGACCAAACAGGAGGCATAGGATCAGGACCCCAGGGACTGGATAATCTTAAGAGTATAAGGGGGAAGGAAAGCACTTGCAAGAGAAATCCTTTTCTCTTCCTGCTGGTCAAAATGTTACTTTACAAGGATGTGATGTGGCAGCCATATTGAGGCCATGAGGCATCACAGACACAAGCAGAATGGCAGAGCAGAAGGATGGAATAAACCATGATCCTGGATAAACTGTATAAAAATAGTGCATTGTGATGACCTTCTTCCAATCCTTTTGTTAAGTTAAAGCTTCTGGTTTACTCCACTCTTAGGCAGGTTTCTGTTATTTGTAGCTAAAAGTATCCTAGCTTTTCCCTACTCTCTCTAGCACTTTTCCTTCATGGTACTTTCTTCTAGATATATGTGACTGATGTGTATCCTCCTCTGTTCTTTCTTCCATAGGCTGCAGCCTCTACATCTCTGTATTCCAAACTCTCCCACCTGCCCCACATAGTAGGTGCCTAGATCATGAGCAATGAATAAAGCAATAAAAGAAAGACCACCAAAAAACCTTGCCTAATGCCAATAAAAACCATTAAACCTCAGGAACTGCTTTGCAAATACATTTTCTCATTAAGCCAAATAATTCTAGCAGTGACCTAAGAACAAACATTTGAAACAGACACAGGAGACTTCCAAAAATGAAAACACTTGGCACTGGGGTGGTGGGGGGAATGTAACCAAAACAGCACCTTCAGGAGACAATAACATTTTCAAGTTAAGAGCACTTTGAGCTCTCACAGCATTATCACATAGCACACGCCATTTAGACATCAGAAGGTTCAAAGTGAGCTTTTAAAACTGTGCTTGTTTTAAATAAATGAGATGTGTGTGTGTGTGTGCGTGCACACACACACACACACACAGCACTCAGCTTTCACACAGTCATCTGACCCTGGTGCTGACTCGTCGGCCACCAACAGTCCTTTTCAGTGCCAGAAAGTCTGCAGATGTTGTTGCTGGGGCAACACAGAGATCTGAGTGCCTTCTGCATTCTCAGCCTGGCCGCAACCTCTCTTGGTCCTGATTAACTTCAACTGGCAGAACACACCTTCTCTATTCTGCCTCCACTTCCTGGATTCCAGCTGTCTCTTCACTGTCTAGTTTACCTTACCTGCAGCTTGCCTCTAGCCATTGTCCAAGCGTGGGATCTCACTCTCCATCCAACTGCACCCCAAGCTCCCCATGGCAGGATGGACCAGGTCTCATATGTCTTTTGTCTGAGCCTCTTTCTTGTACCTCTTCATTCCTTGGGTGAGCTTGTCCAGACCCCTGGGTTGAATCCCACCTATCTGTCACCACCAGCAGGAGCCTCTCCACTAACCTCCATAATCACAGAAACAGCTTACCTGTTTGGCACACCATCAGGATATTTCCAGACATCTGAAGCTTTCCAGCCCTAAATGCCTCTATTTCTCATATTACATGGCTGGATACTTTCAGCATACATTGTACGGCACTAGGGTTACATGATGACAACGCTTGAACACTTTCTTCATGTCAGCTTCTGAGTTAAACCCTTTTCTCACATTATGTCATGCAATTCTTGCAACAACCTTGGGAGGTAGACTTTATTGCTATTCCCATTTTATAGATGAGAAAAACATGACTCAGAAGTCACCTGTCAGAGATCACATACACATCCTGCTGAGGGCAGAGCTCCAGCCAGCCCCACCTCTCACCCATAACACCGAGTGTGCTAATACTGAGTGACTCTAAGCAAAAGGCCACTGCCTTGCTGTCAGAAGACCTGGTTTGAGTCTCATCTTTGGACCTTAAGCCAGCTTCTTGATTTCTTCAAGCCTCAGTTTCCTCATCCACGTCATTCTACCTCCATAACCAGTCTTTACTGAGACGCTGCATGCCCAAGCCCCTTTAACTGCTTCAAAAAGAACAGCTTTACCAATGGGGAGTGTGACTGTACTCGGTGTTCTCTGGACTGCCTCACCTGAACTTGAACCTTACCTTCTGGCAGAATCAAAAACTGGAAGCTGTGGACTGAGTGGAGACATAGAGGTATGTCGTTCGACTCATAGAATACTTAAAACTTTCTCCCATCTGTTGTGTCTGACTTACAGCAGCATTTTGCTGGAGGTAAGTGTTTGTGACCACAGATTGGGAATCTAAGATCTTCACTGGTGGAGATTCCCAAGGCCGAGACCACATGGCCAGATTGCACCACCCCATGACCCTGGTTTCTTCTCCCTCTCCACTCCAAAACCCAAGGTAACAAACCACTCGTAGGTGAAGAAACCACCCCACTGTTTGCTCTGGTCTGAGCATGCCAGGGCTATGGTAGCAGGATTTGTAGGTCCCAAGGCAATTTGCATGTCCTGTTGGAAGTTTTGCTCATTAAAGCAACAGAAATCAATGCAGTACATGCACTTATAATGAACTGGCCTGCTCACACTGCCTGACTCTCCCAAAGGAGCGGGAATCAGAAGAGACACATATTGGTTCCAGATCCATCACATCCTTCCCCCTTGCCCTGTCTTCCCTCTGGGAACCCACTAGCTCCTACAAACAGCATTTGAGATGTTTTGGGATTTTTACTGAATGCTCTTTGTCACTGTGTCTGTAAGAATTTAATGAAGCTAAGATTTAAGAACCACAGGAGTTTAACTTCTTTCGTGCACCAGCCATGGCCACCTGCCTTCCAGAGGACTGTTCACAGACCTCTAGGCCAGAAGGGACCCAGAGAATTGAGGTGACCATCTCGTTCACAGATATGGAAACTGAGGCACAGAGAGGTGAGGATCACACAGCTTACCCTTCTAGCATGGGTGCATCCATCTTCTTAGACAGATGCACAAGAATCTCTTGGATCATGATCTAAGATAGCAGAGTAGAAAAACACTGTGCTTGTCTCCTCCCATGAACACATTAAGATTACAACTAAATTATAGAACAATCAACCTGGAGAACCATCTGAAGTGTAGCTAAACAGAAGCTTTATAACTATGAAAATAAAGAAGAAGCCAAGTCGAGTCTAATAGGAGGAGCAGAGATGTGGAATGAACCGGCCCCACAACTTGGTGTGGTGATTGAGAATCAGAAAGGATATCCCCTCAAAGAGTTAGGAATCCCAGCCCTACACCAGGCTCCTCATCTCAGAGTACTCGTGCCAGGAAGAGGAGCCCCCACGACATCTGGCTGTTAAAAACAGTGGGGATTCTGACCTTCCAGGTAAGACAGAAGGCTGTGGGAAACCCAGATGTCCTCTTAAAGGGCCCATGCACAGAGTGCTTGCAGGCACTCACCTGGGCTCTGGTGGAGGGATAGTGACTCAAGGGTGTCGGAGACATATGGAGAGAAACTGAGTTGTGTGGCTTCAGGGTGAAGACTGGAGAGACAGTCACCATTTTCCCTCTGTGGGGTCCTCCTCCCATACAGTCGGCAGGCAGGCACCATCTTTCCTGTGTTGAGCCCTCCAACCACCCCCATGGGCAAATTTGAATCTGAATTGGTCTAGTGGGTTCTGCTCACGCCACCCTGGTGACTCTGTTGGAGCCCACCCCACCCAACTCATCCAATGCCAGAGACACTTTCTCAGCAAGCAGCCTGCCCTGCTTATGTTGCACTTTTTCTTGGACAACTCTAATGCGTCTGTGGGCCCCATGCAGGTGGCAGCTGGTCTTTGTGTACCTTGAGACTTTTGCTGAATAGCTCCAGGCTCAACCTGGTAAACACGACTCATCCCACCCTGGTGACTTTCTCAGACCCCACTTCATCCAATTCACATACCAGGCTCTATCAGCTGAAATTTATGGGACCTGGCAGGTGGCAGCAGGCCTTGGGGTGCCCTGGCTTTTTCCAAAGTTACCCCAGGCTTGGTACTGGTGGCAGCCATCCCCAGTTCAAAGAGTGGCCTCTCCCATGCACCTCCAAGTTTAGCACAGGTAGCGACCAAATGCAGATTGCTTTATAGTTCCTACCAGGTAATCCCTGGCCAGTCACAGGCAGTGGCTGACCTGGACCTTCACCAGAGTTTCTCCCAAGAGGCTCTAGAACCAACAACTTGAAGACTGGTCTCAGATTATAGCAGAGCACCACCCAATTAGCTCCACAAGCAGCACACCCAAAGGGCGGTCTCAACAGGTGCCAAAGCCTACTGGGGTGAATTCTGCTCAGTGGGTAAATACAGCAGCCCATAAGCTTTGGATGAGGCCAAACCCTAGAGTCAGTCAGCCTAAGGATCAATTCCACCCACTGACATGCCAAGAGGAATCAAGGTCCAACTATAACAGGAGGGCACACAAGGGACATTCCTGGAACACCTGGCAGAGGTAACCAGGGAAACTGTGCCACTGAGCCCCCCAGGGCACCTATTACAGAAGGCCCCCTGGCCAAGACTGGGAGATTTAGCAGATCTACCTAATACATAGAAACCAACACAGAGGTAGCAAAATGAAGAAACAAAGAAATACAACTCAAATGAAAGAATAGAAGAAAACTCCAGAAAAAGAACTAAACCAATAGTAGGAGGCAAACAACCGACCAGATACAGAGTTCAAAACAATGGTCATAAGGATGCTCAAGAAACTTAGTGAGAACTTTAACAAAGAGATAGCAAGCATTTAAAAAGACATATGAGGTGTGATTAAAAATAAAAAAGTGATGAATGTTTAAATTTAAAAATTTACTACAGTAAAAGACACAATGCCACTAATCCCCCTTAAAATACTCCCCCTCACTTCAAAAACACCTATCTCATTGTTCTTGCCACTTTCTGAAGAAGTGCTAGAAGTTCTCCATGAGTATCTTTAGTTGCAATGTTGTGGCTGTGTTGATGTCCTGAATTGATTCAAAATGTTTACCTTTTGCAGTCATTTCAACTTTGGGGAAGAACCAGAAATCACACGGTGCCAGATCCGGTGAATAAAGTGGATGGGGACACACCATAATAATTTTATTAGACAAAAATTTATGTTAATGTGTTTTTGGTGACCTATGATTTACAGCACACTTTAAAACACACCTTCTTTCAACCATAGCTCAAAACACCAACTGATTGCACTGAACAAGTTGAAACTTGTCACACACTGTTACTAAGGTTTGATATGCCACTTCCCATATCAAAGATCCCTGTCTTTTCATTGGATGGCAGATAGCAGCAGCATTCACTTCACCATATTTTCTTATCACACCTTATAGAAACCATAAAAATAAAAATCCAGTTAGAAATGAAAGATACAATCACTGAAATGAAAAATGAACTAGAAAGAATCATGGGCAGACTAGATGAATCAGAGGATCCAATCAGCAATATGGATGACAAGGTAGCAGAAAACACCTAATCAGAACAGCAAAAGGAAAGAAAAATCCATAAAACTAAGGATAGTTTAAGGAGCCTCTGGGACAATATCAAGCGTACCAACGTTCTCATCACAGGAGTAAAAGAAGAAGAGAGAGAGTGAGGAATTGAAAATCTATTTGAAGAAATAATGATGGAAAGCTTCCCTAACCAGGTGAAGGAAATAGGCATGCAAGCCCAGGAAGCACAGAGAGTCCCAAATAAGATTAACCCAAAGAGGCCCACACCAAGACACATCATAATTAAAATGTCAAAGTTTAAAGACAAAGAAAATCTTAAAAGCAGCAAGAGAAAAGCAACTAGTTACTTATAAGGGAGCTCCCATACTCATAAGATTGCCAACTGAATTTTCAACACAAACTTTGTTGTCAAAGGGGATTGGCACAAAATACTCAAAGTGATGAAAAGCAAGGACCTGAAACCAAAGGTACTCTACCCAGTAAGGCTATCATTTAAAACCAAGGACAGATAAAGAGTTTCATAGACAAGAAAAAGCTAAAGTAGTTCATCACCAGCAAACCAGTATTGTAGGGAATCTTACGGGGACTTCCTCAAGACAAAACAAAAACATCAAAAATATGAATAATGAAATGGCAGTAACTGCAATCTATCAACAATTACTTTCAATGTAAATGGATTAAATGCTACAATCAAAAGATATAGCATGACTAAATAAATAAGAAAACACAGTCCTTACATGTGCTGCTTATAAGACACTCACTTCAGATGGAAGACACACACAGACTAAAAAGTAAAGGAATGGAAAAAGATATTTCAAGAAAATGGAAATGAAAAAATTGTGGGGATAACAATACTTATACCAGGCAAAATAGACTTTATATCAAGAGACAAAAAGGACCCAGTAATCCCACTTCTAGGAACTTATCCAAATAAACTCAAAATGCTACTTCATGGGGACATGTGCATGCATATGTTCACTGCAGCATTGTTTACAATGGCCAAGATGTGGAGGCAGCCTGGGTGTCCGTCGATGGATGGAGGGACAAAGAGTAGATGGTACGTATATACAGTGGAATATTCTTTGGCCATGGAAGGGAATGGGTTCTTGCCATCTGTAATGGCATGAGTGGACCTGAGGGTATTGTGCTGAATGAAGTCAGCACAATACCAGACAGAGATAGACCAATGCAATGTGATTGTGCTTATATGTGGACTCTAAAGAACAAAATAAACAAACAAACAAAACACAAACAAACTCAGATACAGATATTGTTTTGATGGTTGCCAGGTGGGAGAGGATTAGAGGGGTAGATGAAAGGGATTAAGAAATGTGAATTTGTAGTTACAAAATAGTCATGGGAATATAAAGTAAAGCATAGCGAGTATAGTCAATAATATGGTAATAACTATGTGTAGTGCCAAGTGAGTACTAGACTAGTTAGGGGGATCACTTCTTAAATTACATAAATTTCTAATCATTATGCTGTACACCTGAATTTAATATAAATTATACTGAATATCAACCGTAATTGAAATTTTTTTAAAAAAAGAGAGAAAAAAAAGTGAAGGGGAATAAGAGGTCCAAATTTCCAGGTGTAAAGCAAACAAGTCATGGGGATGTAATGTACAGCATAGGGAATATAATCAATCATTGTGATAGCATGGTACAGTGTCAGATGGTTGTTGGACTTACATGGTGATCACTTCTTAAGGTATGTAAATGTTGAATAACTATAGTGTACACCTGAAACTAATATAATGTTGTATGTTAGCTATATTTTTAATTAAAATCTTTTTTAAAAAAGAAGAAAAAGAATCTCTTGCACAGAAAAGTATTGATCCCCAGGAAGCAATGCTGCCCTAAGCTTTGGCATCAGCCTGTGTGAAATTGAATGCCTGACCCAAAATTTCCTATCTGTGCAAGACCTTGAGAAAGCTAATTAACCTCTCAGTGACTCAGTTTTCTCATGTGTAAAATGGGGATGATCATAAAGCTATCTGCTCTTTTGAGTTGTTGAAAGTTTTAATAATATAGGAAAAACCATTAGAATTGCACAAATAGTGAAAACTCAATAAATGTTGATGACAGGCATTATCGTGAGAGATGGTATCCCTGGGACTAAGAGCTGCTAGAGGAACTTAGCTTCCCCTGACTCAAAACATGTGTCACATTAAGAACCAACCTGTCTAAGACAGAAATGGCCTTTATTTGTTTCACAACTGTCAGTCATGTTCCCTGGATAAATGGTAAGATTAAAAATCCCTGAAGACAGGAGACAGCCCTACACATCTTTGTGTTGCCTAACACAGTGCTGAGCACTAGTGGTGTACCCTAATATCCTAGGTCTTCAGCCAAGCCCATCTATTTACAAGTATATCCTATTTCTGCCAGCTCATGAAAACCAGCCCTGTTGCCAGGTGAGGTTCTAAGGAATTGCTTTCATTGAGTTACACTATTTTTTGCTCTTGACTCTGTTCTACTGAGTTTCTAAATGAACCAATTTAGAGCCACCAGCCTTTGGATTTCTTATTATAAAAAACAATAAAGTTTCCATATACCTTAAGCTAATTTTAGTCAGGAATTCTGTTAGACAAAAGCTCTCCAAAGCTTTATCAGGTGAAATTCAGCCTGCCTACCACAAAATTCGTCAAGGTATAATACATTGGACTTTGCACATAGATTAAACAACAAATTCTCTAGTATGGTCAAATAGGAGTCTTTACCAAAAATTCAAGAATCCCAGAATGTGAGAAGAAATTTAAATGACATCCATTGCTAACATATAGGCCAATGGAATAGAATCATGGTTTTAGAAATAGGCTGACCAGACATACTGTTTTAAATGGGACAGAAAATAACAGTACTGTCCTGTTTCAAATGGTACGTATGGTCAGCCTAGTCTCACTGGCCTAAACTCACGGTGTCAGCAGGCTGACCATATGAGCTATTTGAAACAGGACAGTACCATTGTTTTCTATCCTGTTTGAAATGGGATGTCTGGTCAGCCTATTCAGAAATCAGCCCTCTTATTGTGTTCTGTGGAACCAGAGATAGCAGTATAACAGGACTCAACTAGCCTGGTACATGAGAAAAAATATGTTTGCCGCTTCTGGCCTAGGACAATGGTACCAAGGGAGAATTTTGTAAAATGTTTGAAGCCACATTCATGGGCAGACAGGAAACCACTGGGGCATTGGAATAATCTATTCAAGTCCCAGAGATGATTAGCTAGAGTTTCTCTTAGACTATGATGTTCCTACTTGGATATCTCACTACTGCTCATTGTAGCTCATTCCATCTTTGAGCAACTGAGTCTATTAGAAAGATTATATTGATTTGAAAACTATCTCACCAGAGCACCCCCCCTCCATCCTCATCCTAATCCAATTTAATCCCTGGGGACCACGTGAATTTATTCATCCATGTATCTATAGCATATCTGTACCTATCTATGTATTTACTTAATGTGTGTCAGGTACCAAGCCCTAAGACGGCGGATGGCAAATGAGGAGGATACATTGTTTTTATTTTAGCATAAATTGATTCAATTCATTGTTTTTTCTCCAAAAGTGGGCTGAAATCACCTTCTCAGGGTGGTTTTCATGGTGGCGATAGACAGCTTGGATGCATGGGGTGTCTGCAGGAACACCAAGAGTTAGGGAGCATTTAACTCATCAATATCAATAACAAAATTGAAAAGCACCATAAACTCTCAAGCAAGGAGCACAAGAATAAGATTATTGGAAGAAATACAAATGGACAATAAACAAAGCGAAAACATTCAAAGAAATGTAAAATGAAGCAATGAAATTTTGTTTTGCATCTCTAATATTAACAATTAGTTTAAAACATAATATTCAATGCTGGCAGGGGTGTGGCAAGATAGACACAGATGCGGGCTTCTTGTTAGAATAAACACTGGTGCATCTATGGAGCACAGTTGAACAATGTGCCCTTTCATCTAGTCATTTCACCGTGATGCTTAGAACAGAGATTCAGACAGACGTTTACGGTATTAAGATGGTCATCAAAGTGCTTTGTAGAAGCCAAAAATATGAACAACTTCCAGGTCCTGTAAGAGGAGAATGGGTCCATAAATTATAGGTAGCCACATGCTAGAATAGATTTTGAAATAGGTAAACAGCATGGAAAAATGCTCACAGCATAATGTTCCACTTAAAAGTCAGCGTTGATCATCAAGAAGACTGAGTTTTGAATTATATAAAGTCTTCACTAATTTACAGACACATAACTGGAAAGAAATACCAAAAAGTGCTGACAATTCCTAGACAATGGAATGGCCAGTAATGTGTACTCAGATTTCTTCTTTAGTCTTTCCTAGATTTTCCAAATGTCCTCAAATAATCATGTCTTGTCTTTTTTAAATTCTTTGAAGGAAAAAAAAAAGAAGCAGTATTATGATTTTTTTTTCAAAAAAAAAAAAAGTAAGCATTCAAAGATTTAATGTCCCCCCCAGGCACCTTCTATTACCAGCTGAGTGCTGAGCAGCCTCGTTTGTAAAACGAGGACAATTGTACCTAAACTTTTTCACAGAATTTCTGTGAAGATGAAATAAGAAAATGTACATTATAAAGCACTGTTAGCTGTTGTTGACTTTATAATACAAAGTTAACTCCAATAATCTGAGAGGAAAGAAAAGAAATCCACAGTAAGGTACCTTGGGCTTTGTTATGGGAACAAGGAAAATACAAGAAAGAGGTAAGAATAGAAAGAAGGAAAAAGGCCACAGGGATCCTGAAGAATGTTCACTAGTTTCTCTCAGGAAGCCCATGGAAAATATTTAATCAGAAGCAAAAAAAGAAAAAGAGAAAAGAAAATGAAAACAAAAACCGAAACCCTACTAAGCCACATAAGATGTTCTGTCTCCATTTGCAAAAATCTGAAAACTGAAATATTCAAAACGGGAGAATGAGGGAATTCACTCACTGTGACAGGCAGATAAAAACCAGAATTTACTTAGGTCCAAATGTATTGGAAGAGCATGTTACAGAATCTGACTTGACTCCAAAAGTAAAAACAAGCACCCTGAGGGAGAAAAAGGATGAGTGGAAGAGGGTGCTTAATGGTCATGGGGCTGGGACTAAACTCAGAACTTATTATACAACAAGTTGACAATGCACTGTAGAATTGTATGCCTGAGACCTATGTAATCCTTGCTAACAGATGTCACCCCAATAAGTCTAACAATAAAAATGAATTAAAAAAAAAAAAAAGAAAAGAAAAGAAATGCTAAAGACCTGCCAAAAAGGATTTGACTTCTTTACCTTGTCAAGGAAGGTGTTTGTAGCCTAATACTGCTGGCCATTCCCTCCTGTTTGAAAGTCTGTCTTGTTCTATTTTCTCAGACCCTCAACGTGGCCTCCTTCTCCTACTTTTCCTTCTCTTTCCACCCTCCACACAGTACCTGCTCCAAGGGTCCCGTGTTTCTGCACTTTCTCACTGTTCCTAGCTAACACCTACAAATCTTCATCTTCACAGCATCCTTTGTTCAATTCCCTCCCCCTTGCCGCCTCTCCAGCTGCCTATTGGACACACCCTCTTAGATTCCTTGTTGCCACTTCACACTAAGCTTGCCTAAAACCAAAGGCATCTTCTTAAAAATGTACCCAACAAACCAAAACTGGTTCAGTGGATTCTCATCTGCTATTCTTAATAATAGCTCTGCTAGAAACATTGGCTTCCTCCTGTGCTTCTCCCTGTCCTACCAAACCAAACTCAGCATGTCTCAAATCCTATTGACATAGCCTGTCATATTTTTCTTATATCAGGTCCTTCCCCTGCCCCCTCCTGCTGCAGCTTCCTGACTGCTCATCGCTGCCCCGCCTCTTCTCAGTCCCTTTGAAATGCCACTGCCAAAGGGAGCTTTCCTGACTTGGATTCTCCCAACCAAGGTTTTCAGTGACTACCTTATGCTGATTAGATAAAGAGCAAATGCTTTACTTGGAATCCAAAACTCTTGAGCCCTTGCTAAGGACTGGACAAATGACTTGGCCAAGTCCAGTTGAGGAGTTGGGTCAACATGGTGACCAAGATTAGATTTCAAGCATGAAGACGAGGGTTATCAGTTGTTAAGAGCTACCTGAGTGTGGGCAGAGTTGTCAACAGTGGAAAAGAAATCAAGTCTAGGGAGGGAATGTAATTACCGGTGCAGAAAGGACAGCATCCCAAAGTGGATAGGGGCAACAGAATTATTCTAGGGATGGGAAGGATTGCAGAGATGAGAAGCAGGAGACTGGGCTCCAGAAACAAGAACCAGATGGGCCGAAACAGAAGTTGGGGCCAAAGAGGTCCTTCAGCACGAGCAGGTCAGAAGTGTACTTGCTCAGTACCCAGGAGGCTGATGTTGGGCAACATGATGCATCTGAAGCCAACGTTTCCTGGAGCAGTGTTTAATCTCCTCCATGCATGTTGTTAGGCAAGCTGCAGCTTCTGAAAAATTAACCAAAATTAGTTCTCTGGGTACAACCTCTCCTCTGCATGAGTCCACCACTCCATGCTCACTGCCTTCAAGATGGCTATGTATCCCCATACCTAGTCCTTTCTATCATTTCCCCAGCCTAGAATGTCCTTGACCCGACAATGTGTAATTCCCATCAGACCTTCCCGGCTCAACTCAAGTTCCACATCTACCCCCAGTTCATGAGAAATGGTCTTCATTCTAAATTCCATGCAAGAAAGAAACTCAGGGACTGAAGGATTTGCTGAATCTGAATCGGTGCTACTCCCTTGGCTTTCAAACTGCCTTAGGTTGTCAGTGACATTTACACGGTATCGCTTCCCTTCTGAGGCACATGTTGTCAGCTGGTTATCCAAACACCCATTTCCAACCTTGTCTACATCCCCCAAAGGGGCTGGAAAGCCTAGCCACTCATGTTCCCAGCCTCTATTACTGCTAGGGTGGCCATGCAACACAGTTACAGCTAATAATAGATGAACTCAAGTCTTACACAATGGGCTTGTGGCCAGGGAGTACTTCTGAAAGGTACTTTTTCCAATAAAAAAGATAGAAACAGTTCATCTCCTACCCTTTCTTTTTGTTTCTACCTCAAACATTACATGATACGTGGAGCTAAAGCAGCCATCTTGTGACCATGAGGCAACTAGCATAAGAATAAGAAAGAAGCCAGTTGCTAAAAATGGACTGTTAAGCTCTAGTCCCCAAGGACATTGTTGAGCAGCTAAACCAACATCAGCATTCACCTATCTCTAGACTACTTATTATAAAGAAAATAAACTCTTATTTGTTTAATCTACCTTTAGTTAATTTTTCTCTTACTTGCAGCTGAAAGCATTCCTGTCTCAACATCTTCCTTACTAGACTATGAGCTGTTGGATGGCAGGGACTATGTCTTCACTTTCTTTGCTTCCTCCAGCATCTAATATAGGTCCTAGCCTATAACCAACCTTAATAGCCATCTGCTAGCAGATGGAAAGGATAGGAGGGAGTTGTCTAGCCCTCAAAAGTGTCTATTGAAGCACACAAGGCATGGGTATTAGATAAAATAATAGTAAACAAATGAGATGTTCCAGATCTAACTGAAAAATTAGATCAGTAAATCATGCTGACCAAATGGCACCCGCCCAAGTGTTCTGAAAGGTATATATAATTGCTGAAATGTTGGCCAAAATGTGTGACCTGTTATTATAAAAGGCCTTGGGTCCCAGAAGCCTGGATTATGATCAAAGTCCTTCCCACCTAACAAGTCACCTGTAGAGGATCCTGGGAACCAGGGAGCAATGGGTCTGACTTCTGTTCCAAACAGGTTGACAGGATATTTAAGAGAGATCACAGAACACCTAAAGAACATAAATCTGGTGAAAAGTTGGCATGCATCTTCCTACAGGAAACCCAGAAAAGGTTAATATGCAAATAATCTTTTTTAAAAGGGCACAAATAGAAAATTATGATGAAAGGGAGAGGGAAGGGACCAGTGGACAGGACATATCTAGAATCTCAAAAAATCGTTGGTGTAGTTTTAAAGCACAGACTTATCAATATCCATCTTCTCTGGGATTGGTGAGGCTATGGCCCCAAACCTGGAAATGGAGAGTTGGGTTAAATAAGCACATGTCTTGACAGAGACTTGCTAATGGTGGACTTCCCAGAAATCACACTGTGACCCACAGGAAGTGAATAGTTTGAGAACAATATGGAAGACAACAACATCTCTTCATCTACTTAGGACCCTAGCACAAAGCTCAGGAAATGGAGATACGTTTGCCAGATAACACACAGAACTGCCACTTATATTTGACCTTCAGAGCGGCCACAAATAATTGGGTAGTGTAAGTATGTCCCAAATGTAAGTATGTCCCAAATGTAAGTATGTCCCATGCAGTACAAGCACGTAGGGGCATGCTCACGCGACAGTTATTCATCAGTTATCTGAAAGGCGACTGTTACTGGGCTTTCTGGTTCTTGGATTTTTGTGGTTTTTTGTTTGCGTTTTTGTTCTTGTGGTGTTTTGTTTTGTGCTAAATTGGGTCTCCTTAGACGGGGAGAAGTGGAGGGAACCTGGAAGAGCTACGTGAACAGGCTTAGAGGCCACCGAGTGGCAGCAGAGAGAGGTGTTGGCCAAGACAGAGAGGAGTAATCTCAGCCAAACCCCTGATACAATGGGCCCTAGTTCTTCAGGATCTTGGGGGGCCAAGCAGGGAGAGGAGGGAATCATGGTTACTAGACTGAATGAAACCAGACTGTCCAGTTTAAGCCCTTGCTCTGGCATTTACCAGCCAGCTTGCTTGGAGAAGTTGCTTCATTATGCATATTCTAAGCCTCCATTTCCTCATCTGCAAACTCGCATTATACGAGGACCCACTTCTTAGGGTGCTGAGGATCCAATGGACTGACAGATAAGCTGCCAGGAACAGTGTCTGGCCATGTGAACATCAGTATTGTGCAGAGGTAATACCGAAAATGTCCACACATGGGCACTAACCTTTTTCTAGGGGCCTCATAAAAGCCAAGCTGGCCAGAACAGCTGCGTTTGCCTCTTCTCTGTCAGCCGGCACCTGTCGGAGAGCCACACCACACGCCTTGGGGCTGATAGGCTAGGAGTTGCAGGAGTGGGCACTCTAGGGGGCAACCATCCTCCCCATGGGTCACACTTGCTGTGCCCAGCACCGCAGCTCCCCTCCCTCTGCCCCTGCCAAGAGCAGCAAGTCTTCCTTCCCAATGTCGATAATCACATCGGCATCACCCAGCCCAGCAGCCCACAGCGTGGTGTTGAATCAAGAGGGGGTCCGGGGCCAGCAGCCTCTGGGATGTGCTCTGCTGGGGCTGCACAGGCAGCACTGGCCTGCCCGGCCTGGACCACAGCCTGATCTTCCTCTCTCCTGGCTCCCGGGCTCCTGGCTTGCTGCTGGCTATGGAGTAGCACATTTCTTTGTCTCCTCTGGACACCACCTGGCTTCCAGATCTGTGCTGCCTTGACCTTGGATGACTACAAGGCCCTCAACCTCCTGCTTGCCTGTCCCTGTCCTTAGCTGCCCAGTTCACCCTCTCCTGCCCACTGGACTCACCCAGAGTGAGCTCTGTCTTCCCTTGAGGGGAGGAGCAAGAGAAAGAAGCAACAAGTCACTGCCTTAGGGTCAAAGGGAGATTAGTATAGCTATAGCTTAGCAGGGGGGAACAAAAAAAAAAAAAGAATTATCTTTCTTTGATGTGAGAGCAATTGTGCACCCAGAATTTGTTCCTCTGGGTCAAACAGTCAACCAAAGTTTTTATCTGGAAGTTCTGAGGAGGCTGCATCACAATTTGCAGAAGAAATGTCCCAAGTTGTGGCAAACAGATGACTGGTTCTTCCACTGTGACAATGTACCTGCCCGCACTGTGCTGAATGTCCAGCAGTGTTTGACCAAAAAATGGCATGCTCTGCTCTCACTGTTCGCCCAATCTCCCGCCAAGCATTGTGTTTCCCTGGGTTAAAAAAAAAAAAAAAAAAGCCCTAAAAGGGGAATATTTTTGCCGATGTGGAAGAGGTAAAAAAAAAAAGTGGCAGAAGCACTGAAAGGCATCAAAATCCATGAGTTCCAATATTATTCTGAGCAGTGGAAAAAGCAGCTTGATAGGTGTATTGCATCAAACGGAGAGCACTTCGATGGTGACTGAAGTTTAAACGTGTAAGAATAAATGCACCATTTTTTATAAATAAATTCCGGAGTTTTTTGGATCGCCCCTTGTACACCCTACCTCCCTTGCTCTGCTTCCTAAGATCTTCCCTTCCACCCTCCAGGAGTGCAGGAATGGTAGCCTGGAGGTAACACATTTAGAGTTTAAGGATAGATAACAGTTTAGGA
Source organism: Lyroderma lyra (assembly GCA_004026885.1). Lineage (NCBI taxonomy): Eukaryota > Metazoa > Chordata > Mammalia > Chiroptera > Megadermatidae > Lyroderma > Lyroderma lyra. The sequence goes on from PVJL010016604.1 coordinate 17,977, forward strand.
GTTTCGTCCAGGTCTACTACCAGATAAGTCGGGGCAATGGCCTGGGCTGACTTCAGGAGCACAAGTCCACAAGCAGCACAGTGAGGAGCTGAGTGAGTGACCCCAGAAGGAGCATCTTGGGGAAAAGTCCAATTTTAAAAGCAGGAAAATGAGAAATAAGCACCTCAGACACTGCGGTGGGATGGAGCAGCTGCTATGGGGAGCAATTTGGTGGTTTCACAATAAGTTAAATATCGAGTTACCATATGACTCGGCAATTCCACTCCCAGGTTTATATATCCAAAAGAATTAAAAGCAAGTTTTCAAACCAAAAACTTGAATGTGAATGTTTACAGCATCTCTATTCATTATACCCAAAACATGGAAATCACCCCAATGTCGTCAAGAAATGAATGAATAAACAAAAGGCAGTACATCCACACAATGGAGTGTGGGACAGCCATAAAAAGAGATGAGCACTGACAGGCTGCAACACGATGAGCCTTGAAAACATGATGCTGCACGAAAGAAGCCCGACACACAGGCCACACGGTGTATAATTCCATTTATACCAAATGTCCAGAATGGGCAAGTCATAGAGACAGACAGCAGATTAGTAGTTGCCAGGGACTGAGGGAGAGGAGATTGGTGGGTAACAACTAAGAGGTATGAGGTTTCCTTTGGGGGTGATGGAAATGGTCTCAGATTGACTGCGATGTTAATGCACAGCTCACTGAATACACTACAAGATACAGAATTGTACACTTTAAACGGTGAATTGCCTGGTATGTGAGCTCTACCTCGATGAAGCTATTCAAAACAAAAAAAGAAAAGAAAGAGTTGGCAGATGGTCCAAAATGGACTTCAATTCTACGAGACAAGACTTAGAGAAAGAATCAAAAAATAATCCACCGAGGAAGAAGCAAACTTAACCCTGGTGGCTGTGGAAAGCTCAAAAGTGGGTTGTTAAGGGACCCTTTTCTGTCTCCATTGCCAGATTATTTTCTTCTCTTACCCCCTGGTGGACCTCTGCCCCCCACACGTGTCTCCTTTCCTCCTTTAACAGACTCACATGATCGATGCTGGTGGACCTGACTGCCCTGCTACTAGATCCTGGGATCTCAGAGGGCTGAGGCCACTCCCTCTTGACCTTTGGATCTCAAGCTCCTGGCACCTGATGGGTGCCCAGAAAAAGAACTGTTGAGTTAATATAAATCTTAGAGATCCTGGTCTCTTTTATCTAAAGATCTCACTATCTCAGTAGAAACTGGTAACAGTAATGGCCTTGGGGAGAAGAACCAGGAGGTGGGAGACTGATGGGAGAGACACTTTTCTCATACCCGGTAGTACTGTTTGGATTGACACAGGGCCAACACATCACCTATTCCAAAAAGGGATGAATTTACTATTTTTTAAATGCTTGAAAATGCAACAGTATAAGCAAAGACACAGAACTCACACATTTGATGAAACAGAGAAGAGCAGATAATGACAGAGGCCTCAGGAGAGCAGTCACAGGCAGCAAACCACCCAGTGGGAGGCCCAGGGCAGGGGGCGCAAAGCCCCTTGCTGTGACATTTGTGGCTCCTTTCCCACAATTCTAAGGAAGCAATTGTAGTCTCCATTCACTCTGGTTTTTTTTTTTCAATTACAGTTGATGTACAGTATTATATTCATTTAAGATGTGCAACATAGTGATTAGACATTCACAGACCTTATGTTATGATCACCCCAGTAAGTTTAGTATCCACCTGACACCATCCATAGTTATTACAACATTATTGACTGTATTCCCTATGCTGCACTTTACATCCTCGTGACTGATTTTATAATTGGCAATTTGTACTCTTGGTAATGACATCCGATCCCACTGGGCACTGCCAGCCTCAGCGAACAGGCCACGTTCAGTCCCCTTGTCAACAGCATTGACTCAGATTCATCAGGATCTTGGGGCATTTACATCCTTACCAACACACTTGGGAGACCCACCAAGGCGGCACTGGTGGTGGACAGAGGACCTCATCACCCAGCACCTAGTCAACAGACTGCTCCGGTGTGTGACATGCAGCCCCTATCACCGAACAAGAGGCAGGCCTGGAAGCCGGGGACAGAGGCAAACCTCAGCTCCCAGGCCCTCACTCTGCATCCCCTTGGACCTGGTCAGTGACCCCTGTGTTGTCTGACTAGACGTCCCATTTGAAATAGGACAGAAAACAATGGTACTGTCCCATTTCAAACAGTACCTAGGGTCAGCCTAGTCTCACTGGGCTAAATTCAAAGTGTCAGTAGGCTGACCCTACGTACCATTTGAAATGGGACAGGACTGTTGTTTTTTGTCCCCCAATGTTCATTGCAGCACTGTTTACAGTGGCCAAAACATGGAAACAACCAAAGGTCCCTGCGACAGATGACTGGATAAAGAAGCTGTGGTACATATACACAATGGAATATTACTCAGCTGTAAGAAAAGATGAAATATTGCCATTTGCAACAAAATGGATGAACCTGGAGATCATCATGCTAAGTGAAATAAGCCA
>PVJL010016605.1:0-20483 GCA_004026885.1 Lyroderma lyra
GATAGTTTAATGTTTATTTGGGGACGAGTGGGTTAGGGAGGGGAGAAAGGGGAGGGGGTGGGAGAGGAGGGGGGGAAGCTAAATATAAGGTGATGGAAAGAGAAGTCACATTAGGTGGTGAACTTATTATACATCAAGTTGACAATGCACTGTAGAATTGTATGCCTGAAACCTATGTAATCCTTGCTAACAGATGTCATCCCAATAAGTCTAACAATAAAAATGAATTAAAAAAAAATAGTAGCTATGCTAACTGAATTGTCTACACTTCTGTGATAAATTCTAGGTGGTTGTTAGTATAAAAATAACTCATAATAATTTATAGAAAATGTCATTATTGTAAATTAAATTTTACTCAAAATTTGTGGTTATTTGTGTTAGAAATAAATGCACACTAGTTATTTCTGGTAACAGTAGTTGTAATTTTAGGACCATCAGTTGTTTTGTTATTAAAATTATCTGGCATGCATCAACTTGTATAATATTAACATCATCTGTTCAAAATTATCTGAAATGATTCTTCTTAAATTATTCTGGGCTCAATATCTTTGCGTAATTTTTATAGAAACATCAATATCTTCTTAGTTTTTAAATATGGTTATGCTTATTTTCTGTAGATGATATTGTTATTGTACATTTTTATAGAAATCTACATTACATTTTTAATTGATTTTCACCATACTATATTTGATTTAGTTATGGATTTTTTTAATCTTGTTTGTTTAATATTTCATGTTACAGTGCATGTGCAATGAAATTGGTTGAATACCTTAATTTCAAAGAAACTGTACATTTAAGCATCTGAAACTGTAAAGAGGTTCATATTACTTGAAAAAAATAATGTTATTGCTAAAAAGTCATCCCAGAATAACAAAACACTGTTCAGTTAACATTACAAGTGGAGATGTGCATATGTGCATTACATTATACAGTAAAATGTCAGAAACCATATAAAAACATCACTGAAAATCAGAAAATGTGTTACATGATTTTTTATTAAATTCAAAAACTCTAAAAAAACCAAATCATTTCAGAAAGAGCAATACAACAAAACACTCTATCACCAGGAAGTACGCTAGTAATTAGATAAGAGATGCCATGTTGATCATTGCAAAGTGTTTGTTATTTTGGAGGTAACTCTCTTCTAAGTCATTACTGGTCACCAATCAAAGTCAACACACTAAAAAATTATCTTTCAAATCTCTTTTCAACTTTGCAGTGCTGAGAGATCTTTCTATGTATATATATATCTTTTAATTTAAAAATTATTTTCCAATATTTGGTGCTATACAATTTTATATTACTTTCCAGTGTACAAAACAACATAGTGATTATATGTTTATATACCTCACAAAAGGATTAGTTCAATAAGTCTAATAATCCATCTGTTACTGTACATAATTATTTCAATTTTATTGACTATATTTTCTATACTGTACATTACATTCCCATGAATGTTTGTTTGTTTGTTTGTTTTGAGTTTAGGTATATTTGCAAAAAATTATAAAGAAAGAAAATGTCCTCTTTAATTTGCTAAACTTCACTGACCAACTTTGCATTTCTGGTGTCTTAATTAAAGCAAGAATGTGTGGAGATCAATAAAAAGTGTTATAGGAATATTCATAGAAGATATCAATGGGTCTATTTCATTAGCAACTAAGCTATACTTTGTGGGTATTCCTTTAGTTCCCTTTATATAAGAATTGTAAGACCTAGCTGAAAAGTATGATCAAGCTAATTCTATAAAATATATTGAAAACTGGAAAGACACAGGTTTTAAAAGTTCATTAACATGTCCAATGCCACAGAACTAGTAAAAAGTACAGGAATATTTGACCCTATGTTCTGTGCTATGAAGAGTGCTAGCTTACTGACTTCAGGTTAATGAAGTGTCTCCATACATTTGTCAGGCTTGTACCAATTTCCACAAGTGCTGGTTATTTACTTTATTTACAAAAGGGTTTCATTTTATACATTTAATATTCAATTCATCTGGAGTTTCAATTTTTAAATGACAACAAAAAACATTCCCAATATTAACCAAAATAAAAATTAATAACTTAATTAAAAAATTTGTGAGCAGACAAGAAAGGGAATAAATTTTATGCTTTGAATAATAGGAAAAATCCAGAATAAATATAGGATTTGAGAGAGAAATAGATTAAGGTTTCCAGAGGCTGAAAAAAAAGAAATGGAAAGTGAAGTTTTTGGGTGAGGAATTTTATTTTGGGATATGTAATACTTCACAGCTTGACAGTGATGATGGATGAACTAAATGCTCATGAAAGTACACTATTATAATTATTGAATTTTAACTATCATGAATTTAACACATAAGATAATATATAAATGTAAAAAATAAAGAACAAACAAACAGCAAGATAAAAGATAATAAAAAAATGTTCAGATGGGGGACAGGGTTGTAGGTGTTGTACAGGAAACAGTACAGAAGTGTGTTCCAGATCCTGCCACCACTGACATCCCCACGTGTCCTTGGAACACCAGAGTTTGTGCTACTGACTGCTTATTTTCCATGAGTGCTGAATTCTTTGCCAGGCCCAGGTTCCTTCCAGGACCTGCTCATGACACCTGACTCCCACTACTCCAGAGATAAAAATCTATCTGATGGTAATATATTGCAGCTCCATCACCATCAGGTAAATTTGCAGCTCTGGAGAACATGTTCAGGGTGGACACTCCTTAGGGTCTGGAAGTACCTGTGATATTGTTTGGCTCCTGCTTTTGCAACAGCCTTCTCAGGAGACATAAGTGCAGTGTCTGGACCATGCTGTGATTTCTGAGCTAGAAACGAGCAAAGGTGACCCACATTTTTACTTTCCAGATTCATTCCAAACCTAGGATCCATGACCGAGGCTCTCAGAGAAGCCACCTTCTCTGGGAGCAGGCACAGAAGTTTGTCTGAGTCCCACTTTTTCACCTGGCCCAATGACAGCCTCTGAGACTTCTCCCTGTGTGTGTAGCACTGAGTCTCGTGGGCTCGTGTGTAGCTTCCACAGACCCTTTTCAACATGAAGCTCTGCCTCTTGGATCCAGGTCCTCAGCACAAGTTGAGCTGGGCACTCCAGGACAAAGCCTGTGGTCATGATTTGCAAGCAAAACCTGTGGGACCCCACCTAAAGAGGCCAAGTTGTTGTCTGGGCTGGTGGCCTTGCCTGGTCATTTCTGGGCCCTAGTTCTAGAGACACCTCCATGGTGACAGTCACTGAGGTTCTGCGGTGGCCCTTGTGGCATGGCATACTTGCCTCTCATGTGGTGGACATGGAGTGGGTGATCCCATTGACTAAGTCATCACCAATGTCTTGTCTTGAGTTCTGCAGCCTGTGTGGAGGCATCAGAGCCCTTCTGCCAACCTAGCCTTGAGCTACCAGATTAGGAACAGACTCTGTTGGCACAGACCTCAACTCAGTGGCATGACATTCTCATGGAGTGCTTGGACTAAACCTTAGTCAGGTTAGCTCCATCATCCATATACCAGCCAGCTGCCCTTGATCTAGAATGTAAACTTGACAAAACCCCTAAGCTGCTGAACCCTCCTCAGCTGACTACTGCTCAGAAAATGCCTTCCTTATGTGATCACCCTGCCCAACCTGCCAGCACCACACACACACATACACACAGAGAGAACATAATGTTGTCAAGGTGGGATCAGAGGGATGGCCTATTTTGACCTTGACTGCCCTGGGCCTTCTTGTGTTACCTTTGGTTTTCTTTCAAAAATGACCAGAGGTTTCAGAGTGAGACCTGAACAAAATCTGAAGCAAAAGAATTGTTTTAAACTGTAGGCTTTTCTGAGGCCAGTTGGGACCTGGGGACACAAGAAGAAAACATTATACTACATTCAATGTCTCTAACCAAGTGAGTTCAACAGGGGCTTCTCCAGACTATGGCTGCCTGGTTACCAGGGTTCCAAGTTCTGTTGGAATCTATGATCAAAAAGTGTGGTCACTGCCTTTGGTCCCTCACCTGGGTTTCATCCTGAGATGAAGCCTCTCCAAGGACTCTCTGATTGGTGCCTTTTCACTCTTTACCCCATGCCAAGTTCATATACAACTGGATCAGCACAGCTCACCCCAAACACTAGAAAAACTTTGGTGAAGCCCAGGCCCTAACTTTGAGGATCCAGAACTGACTTCACACCTGGCATTTTTGTTTGTTTGTTTTGTCAACACTGATGTGATTGTTGACATACCTGTCTTTTCAGGGCCTCTTTAGTCTCTCATCTACAGTGTTTGTTACTCTAGCATCTTCTTCTTAGGCTGTCTTTAGACCTAAGTACACGTGTAGTGCCCTGAATTCCTGGGATGAGGTCACATGAACTCAGTCACAGATGTAACAATGGGGTGATTAGTAAAATGCTGGGCAAAGCACTGAACAGAGTGCTCACAGGCTGGATCTGCTCTGGGACCAGTGACTTCCACTGACCCTCTGGTTGTGTCCCAGTGAGGTTTAAATGAACAGAAATTCTGACATCATTTCCTTTGGCATAGAACTTTCCAGGGCCTCCTGTTATGTTTAATTTCAGTTTTAAGCCCCACATCTCTGCTTATGTGCTGGGCAGCCTCACTGCAGCTGCCAGTGTTCCTACTTCTACATCAAACATTCCTGAGCTAGCCCCTTCACCTGAAGCTGGATGAATTCTGTGACTCTATTAAAGTATATAATAGAATAGGTTGAAATGATGGTTGTCATTTCTAACACTAGGTATGGAAATTTTATGACTCTGCTTGCTCTCTCTGTCTCTCTGTGTCTCACTTTGTCTCTTTGTCTCTCTCTGTCATTGTCTCTGTCTCTTGGGTCCTGTTTCGTACATATATCTTTTTCTGTTTGCCTCACTGTTTCTCTTTCTGTTTGTCTGTCTCTGTCTCTCTGATCCCATTATATGGAAAGGCAAGGTGACATATTATAATCTGCTCTATGAGGCACCAGCAGAAATTTAAAAATATGGTCACAGACAGTGAAGATTGTGACCCCTTTACAAAGTAAATCCTGCTAGTAAACCATGTGTGGTCCTGCAGACAGACTTCACCCAGTGCAAGCCTCAGTTGACACTCAGCCCAGCCTCTCAGGAGGCCTTGGTGGAGAGGTTCCCAGCTCTGCCAAACCTGGTGCCTGATCAGAGACATTGTGTATGATATAGTCAACTTTTGTCTCCATAAATTGTATGTAAAGGGAATGCAGCCACCCAGCATTTAAGCAACACATGCTTGCAGCCTGGGTCTGGCCCTGCCCTTCTTACCTCCCATCCCTTTCCAGACACTGATTCCTACTGAAATTCCTCTCTGCTAGTATTTATTTCTGCTTTGAAGACTTTGTGAGTTTAAGCTCCCCCACATTAAACCACTGATTTTTTTATTTCTGCAAAAATGAATCTACTTGCCCTCTGGTCACAGCACAAATATAACTATGGAGGCCTTTCAAACACACATAGGGTCTGTGGTACTCCATGCAGCACTCATTGTTCTCCCTCACAGGGATTTTCTCTCATACTGTGTCCATGTCAGTCTCCAAACTTTGAACTGCCAGGGGGCAGAAACCATGTTGGTATTCTCAGTTCTGCATTCAGTAAGGGAGGCAATCATCAAAGCTGAAAATATAGTAAAATGGTCTCAGAACACGTCCTCCTTTTTGTGAGTACTCAAATTGTAAGAATGGATGCTAATTATCAATGATGTATGTTGCTCAGGGGCAGAAAAGGCCCATAATGACCTTTTGTGTTTCTTGATTTTTGCACCATTGACAACAGTAGGAAGAGCTTGCTTCTTGTTGATCAGCTTTGGTACTGCAGCCCCAGGCAAAAAAGCCTGAAATTAAAACATATGCCTGTGTTCAAAGTCCCCAAAGCAGTTTGTGCACCAGGGACCAGAAAGAAAGAAGTTGGGCCTGCAGGTTCCAGGGGATTGTGAGAAACCCAGAAGCCACTCTCATATTCTATTTTTCTCTACTGTCCTGGCGTGTGTCCTGTTCAGTCACAAAGCCTCCCACCACAGCCCAGACAATGACTTTACCTACTTCAAAATGAGGACTATGAGTTTCCAAACAAGGTTGGTCTTGCCTGTGGTTTTAGGGTGAGTGTTCTTGTGCTTTGCCACGTCGTGCATGACAAAGGCCCCCAAACCCAAGCAGTCCTTTGCTCAGAAGGACCTACAGGGAATCAAAAGCATTTTCCAGGGAGTCTGAGCACCCTGGACGTTCCATGGGCCTTGATAGAGAACCAGAGACAACTGGTTCTCCTGGAGGCTGTGAGACTCTTGCTGTAACCATGTCTTTGCACACCCCCTGACAGAAGAGTAAGCTGAAGTCTTCTCTTCTGAAGACTTGCCACACTGGGAGTGTCTGCTTTTAGTTTCAGGTTCCTAGGGTGGAGACACTAAATCCACAGCTTGTTCTTTCCAGGTGCCCAGGAAGGACATGGTTCAGGGAGATTTCTAGGCACTTAATGGTTGCCCTGCCTGACAGCTTGGCATCTCTTCTTTTCCTAATATGGGCCTTGGACATGGTGCCCAGAGAGTGGGTGTTTGTGCACCATGACAGAGATGCCTTCAATGACTTTTTACCACCCTGATATTTTCCCTTGTGTGCACTTCCATTTTGACCCCCGGATAAGTTGTCAGTGTGTGTGTGTGTGTGTGTGTGTGTGTGTGTCCATGGATGTTTATACTAGTGTATGTGGGGATTCTCAGAGAAGAGGGTCTTACATGAGAGGGTGCCCCAGAATCTCAGAGGTTTTCATTTTCAAAGCCAACCCCATGGACAAGTTAATCTCAGACCCAGGGTCAGTTTTGAAACATGACCTTTGAAATACACACAGGGGACATAGCAGGCACTGTGGTTAGTCAGTCTGTGTAAAATGAAATCATGGCAATTCTCTTCCATAGAGCTCTTAGAAGGAGTACCAGTACATCAGCCAGTATGATATTTTTCTCATAGTAATTCTATGATCATTGCTACCTGACATTAGACTTTTTTTCAGTAAGATGCTGAATAGGCCCTCAGTCTTAAGAACCAGGAATGTCCTCACAGGCTTAATGTGAGTGAGGTTTTCATACACAGGCAGGAAATTTGTCAAAATGAAGGGAAATGTCCTTTTGATTTGAAAGAAAACTGTGTGCTTGCTGACAATAGTGAAATATGGCTCTTTGATGTGACACATAAGGTAGGATATGTACACCTGTAGAAGCTGTCAGTTCATGTAAGAAAGGCTGAGATGAATTCCTGAGGCACAGATGTGCTCACTCTTCTTAGCATCATGTAAGTTCCCAGCATAGTGCTAGACACTTCAAACATTGGCAGAAGGCAGAACCCAGTCAAAACTTGAATGTGGTGCTCTCACTAACAAACAGAAGCCACCCTGAATGCAGACTTCCCAAATCTTAGCGCTGGGGAAGAAAAAAGTCAGGGGCTGACCTTGTCTTCACCAAGGTGCTTGGGTGAGAGAAATTTGGAAGCGGCCTAGGACTCTTGCTGCTGTGTTAGAACAGTAGCACACTGGGCAAGCAAAGCTGACAGAAACTTGCCATATTCCCCCAGCTTCTCCACTTGTCATCAAGTCAGGTGGGATGCAGGGTCCCTATCACAGCAGCCTGCCGAGCAGAGCAGGAGACCTCAGGGTTCCTTGCACTCAGGTCAGTCCTAGCAAACATTCCCACCTCCCACAGTAAAATCAACACCAAGTACTTTTTTAAAAAATTCATTTTTATTGTTAGACTTATTGGGGTGACATCTGTTAGCAAGGATTACATAGGTTTCAGGCATACAATTCTACAGTGCATTGTCAACTTGATGTATAATAAGTTCAGAACCTAATGTGACTCCTCTTTCCATCACCTTATATTTAGCTTCCCTTGCCTCCTCTCCCAAGTACTTTAATACTCACTTCTTTTCTCTGTACCTTCAGCACAAATATTTTGGAGGTTCCATGTTTTCTAAATGTCTGGGAGTGGTATGGGTCCTGTCAGCCAGTGCTGGGATTGTGGCTGAGGTGGAGAAACCAGGAAAAATGTCCTGCATGTGGGTTGAATGAGTAATGTGTGCAATTAGATTTGGGGTCATGAACACTTTTGGAGATCCTGGGCCTTACCTGACTGAAGGGATGACAAGATATTTCCTGCTGGAGCCCACTCCAGCACAAACTTTGGATTCTATAGAAAGGTGGCTGTGGGACACATTTAAAACCCAGTTGGGAAAAAAATGGCTGTGACTTGGGACTTCTCTGGTCACTGAATGCATCCTGGAAGAGTGGGAAACCAGACTTCTTAATGCAGTTTTACTGGGGAGAAATGAAAGAGGGGAGAATGGGGTGAAGGAGTGAGGAGGGTCATGGGGTGAAGTTGCATATGGGAAGGCTCTAAGTAGGGGATTTACACACTTTGTGTCTGTTTTGCATTATTTGAGACTTTGTCTCTGGTCTCCATCCTTTATTTCTAGTTGTGCTTGGAGATGCTGTGGCATTCCAATCCCAGAGAAGCTGCCTGAACCATTTTAATCTCGAGATCATGGTTAGGAATTTGCAGTTTTACCAGACAGGATGTCCATTGACAATTGTGTGCCATGAAGAAACTGTTAAGTTGGCTAAAACTAGTTTGCCCCCATTCTACCCACTCCCCCAGACAAATGCAACGTCTCAGATGGTTTTCCTCCATGTGCCTGGTGAGTTTTTCAACCGCTGAAGGTGGCAGCCTCTGACAGGGAATTGGGGGGAGAGGAGCAAAAAAGTTAGTTGTGTTGGATGGGTGGTGTGGGGTAGGGTGTTCATAACAATGCTATGGGTCTGGATTTGTGAGTACCCAATTGTTCCAGAAAATGCTGCTGGACAAAAGAAAGCAAAATGTGGATAAGGCACTAGTGCATATAGTACCCCTGCTAACTGAATTGTCTACATATTTTCCATTAATTCTAGCTGGAGTTTTTTGTATAAAAATAAATTTCATAATAATTTATAGTTCCCATTATTATTGTAAATGAAATCTTACCCTAATTTTGTGAATATTTTTGTGAATATTGAGATTTGATATAAATTCATAGTAGTTATTTCTGATAGCAATATTCATAATTTTAGTGACATCAATTGTTTAATTTTTAAAATGATATTATATGCATTAGGTTATATAACATGAACATTATCTTTTTAAAAAGATGTGAGATGATTCTCTTTAAAAACATTCTAGACTCAATGTGTTATGGTAATTTAGATACAAATACAAGTATCTCCTTGTTGGGAGCCATGCAGGCTGGATTTAGGGAAGCATAACATTTTGCTTCTTGTAATATTCCTTTGTGCACATGGAGGGTTCATAATGCTCACTGAGGAATGTGGCTGGTACGGCCAGTTACTTGGGAGACACTAAAGAAATATGACTATCTAGTTAATGGAAGAAATTGCCCTAAGAGACTGACCCCTCCTTGTTTACTCTAACTTTTAGGTTATGGTAGAGAGTTAAGGATAGTTTATGACCTGTCTTTAAGAGAGATAATGCATATGTGTTTCTGCTGTACTGCACTGCACCATAGCTATAAATTGGTGTGGAAAAATAAACTCGGGGCTGGTTGCTAAGAATGCTTCCAGTCCTCCTGGACCCTCTTTGTCTCTTTCTCTCTTTGTTTCCTTAAACCTCGTCCCCCACTTCGGGTACTGTTCTCTGGAACGCTGAGGCAGGACCCCAGCATCTCCTTAGTTTGTAAATATGGTTATATGTATCCCTCTTGGAGATTGTTAGGGATGCTGAGAGCAAAGTGCTTGAGGCTAAGTCAGAATTTTAAAAAAATTTTATTAAGAGCATCTGCGTGCAGAGGGCTCAAACCAAAAAGAGCTGCATCACCAAGGTCTATTGTAGCAAAGGTTTTATAGGGAGAAAAAGATGGCATTTCTAAAGAAGAGATACTGCTTTGCTGGCCAAATCATCTTTTTGACAGAGCGACATTTGTTTGATCTCAGTGGGTCTCTCTGTTCCCAGAAAGATGTTACTGTTTTTCAGAGAGATGTTAGTTTTCTCCAGAGCTCAGGAAGTAACCAAGGTTCCAGGAATGAGGGGGCTTAGCAAGCTTTCAGACCCTATGTTTTCAAACCCTTCGTTATATAAAATGAAGCAGGAAAAGGCAGTGAGAGAAAGGGAAGGGAATAGGACATCAATTCTTTCTGGCTGCTTCCTGCTGAGAATGGGTGGAGTTAGAATTTATGTGAGACACTAACGAAAGAGTTGATAATGAGATGTGGTTTCTTGTAGTAAGACAATTATTCAATTCTGATGATTTGTCAGCAGGTGGATTTCACTCTGGAAGAAAGACATGAATATCAGAAATAGACAATGTCTAAATAATAATAAAAAAATTATAAGGGCTGGAAAGCAAGAGAAAGAAGTAGTGAACAAAAAACACAAATTGGTAGCCCATGAAAATGGATGGGATGTATTTAGGTTTGAGGCTCATTCTAATATTTTTCAGATATTTTATTGGATTTGTCCTGACTTATTAACATAGAAACAACATTTCTTCTTTAAGTAGAGACTAATTCCCTCTTCAGCAGCCATGAGAAAATATAAACTGAATAAACCTGGGAGGATTGGTGCAGGTTCAAGGTCCACTCAACTCTTTCTGCAGCCTAGTAGTCTTGCCCTGCCTCCTGAACCAGCTGAGATGAATTCCAGTTTTGGAAGCTTTTCTTTCCATTGCTACATTTGGCATCCACACAGACCTCAATTTTCTGGTAAGTCAAGAAATCTCTTCTCCTTCCTGGGTTCCTCTGACTCATCTCTCATGACTCTAGGTTCTCATAGAGTTTTAGAGTTAGGCTGGAGAATCATTGGATCATTGGCCTTCATCTCCGACTAGGGTGAGGACACCCAACTTATTTGAGCATCCTCTCTTTTTTTTCTCTTTTGTGGTGAAAATGCCCCTTCAACTGAGTTTGACCTCTCAGGATTAGGGACTCTTTCACTTACCACTCTGTGGGACATGAAAAACTCTCAATCTGCTCCCCCTAAATATACCCATTTTGGTTACCTTCTGCACAATCTTAGCCACTGAGGTCTGTCTGAAGACTGTCAGACCAAGCACCTTGTCTTTTATTGTAACATAGAATGGCCACAATATGAACTAGAAAATGGTTCACACTGGCCAGAGAGTGGCACATTTGATTATGACATTCTCATGGACCATGACAATTTCTGTCAATATCCAGGCCTTCTTTGCACTCTGCACAGGACCCTCCTTCTGTCAGTCTTGTTCCACCTATCGGATTCTCTTGATGCATTCTAAACCTCCAGATTCATAGCCCAAACATGTGCCTTCTAAACCTCCTCCACTGGACTCCATGTCAGAAAACCCCATACCTGCTCCCACCTCTTTTGATTTTGATCTTGTGGACCATTGTCCTTCCTTACTAAACAGTTCTCAGAACCCTTCTGAACCCTCAACCTCCAAGGCCTCTACTCCCCCTGACTTTACTCCCCCTGGTTCTCAATCTCTGTCCACCCATGCTCTGCCACCTGCCCCTGTTTCCCCCTTTAAAGACGTGGCTGGAGCTGAGGGCATAGTTTCAGTTCACATTTCCTTCTCTCTTTATGACTTTTCTGTGATTGAAAAGTGCCTTAAGTCCTACTCTACTGACCTCACTACTTATACTAAGAATTATAAATATCTCACTCAATCCTATGATCTTACCTAGCATGATTTTTACCTTATTCTGTCTTCTACTCTTAACTATGAAGTAAGAGAGAGAATCTGGCTCAATGCTCAAGGTCATGCTGATAATCTACATAGAAAAGATCAGGCCCACCCCATGAAAGCAACAGCAATTTTCTGAAAGGACCCAGGATGAAAGTACCAGGCTGAAGGCTTGGGTCCTAGATGCATGAACCATATGATCACCTGCCTTATAGCAGGACTTCATATGGCAACCCCTAAAGCTGTCAATTTTGATAAGTGAAAGGAGATCACCCAAGGCCCTGAAGAGAACCCAGCTCTATTTCTCTGTATGGTAATGGAAGACTTACCAAAATATTCTAATGAAAATACCAACTCCCAGGAGATACTTACTCTTCTTTACATATATTTTACTTCTCAATTGACATCTGATATTCTACATATGCTTCAAAAGCTGGAGGAGGGCCTTCAGACAACAGAGAAAGACCTTTTAAACCTTGATTTCAAGATTTTCAACAATAAAAATTAGAAACAGAAATTACAGAAACAAAGACATGATCAGGGCAAATATCAGATGCTTGCTGCTACCATTAACAAGCCCTCTGGGGGAGAGGCATCTAAGGATACAAAGGGACCTAAGGTTTCCCCAGGTCCTTGTTTTAAATGTGGCAATACTGGCCATTTGGGCAAAGCAATGCCCACACCCACAGCGTCCTCTGGGACAATACTCATTCTGTAAGTAGCATGGACAGTGTATGGTATACTATAGGCTGGCCTCTCAAGGCAGGGCTCCATTCTGTCCTCAGAGGTTTGCAGAGCCTCCAGATTTGTTTCTGCCAATTTTGCTTGATCTTGTTGCTAAAGATTGATGGTGTATGGGCCTGACATCCCTCACACCTATCAATCCATCAGAGTTTCTGGTAAACTTGATGGTAGCAGGTAAGCCAATATCTTTTTTGGACATGGGGGCTACTTATTCGACATTACCTAAATGTGCAGGTACAACCTGTCCCTCTCAGGTTTCTATTGTAAGGTTGATGGAGTAGTCTCTCAACCACCAGCTGCTCCACTTCTCACTTGTTACTACTAGGACATGGGGTTCACCCACCTTTTCCTCATACTGTCTACCTGCCCCACTCCACTGATTGGATGAGACATTTTGTCCAAATTTTGAGCCATTGCTAATCTTCTAGGCCCATGAGCACAGATAACCTTTCTCTTACTCCTCCTCTCGGAACCCTTTTGGTCTCTTTTCCTCTTCCTCCTACTAAGGTTAATCTTATAGTACGGGATACTTTTATGCCCTCTATAGTTAGCCACCACCATCCTGTAAAGATCCAAGTCAAGGATACCTCTTACTACCCTTGCCAACCACAATATCTTATCCCCTTAGAGGGAAAAGAGGTCTTCAACCTATCATAACTCTTCTCTCTCAATGTCTCCTTTGACCCATGAGTTCCCCATATAACACTCACCCTTCCTGTTAAAAATCTGCTAGACTTATCAGCTGTTCCAAGATCTTTGTTAATTAATCAGACTGCATTTCCTATACACCCAGTAGTTCCTAACCCATATACCACACTCTTATACCATTTTATACTACTCATGTATCTGTCTTAGATCTAAAAGATGTATTGTTAACTATTCCTTTACATGCTAATTCACAAGACCTATTCATCTTTACCTAGAATAATCCCAACACTCCTACCTCTCAACTGTGCACATGGACTGTTTTACCACAGAGTTTTCAGGACAGCCCTTTTCTTTAGCCAGGGCTTAGCTGCCAATGTCACAGAGTTTGACCTTTCACCCAGTACTACACTACAATATGTAGATGATCTGTTACTTTGTAATTTCTCACAAAAGCTATCCAAGCAACACAAGTTTCAACTTCTCAACTTACTTGCTGAGAAATTGTACTGGATATTCTCTAAAAAGCCTCAAATATTTCCACCTGAGGTGACATGCTTAGGCTATTCTACCTGCACTCAGGAGAGGGCCATTAACTTCTGATTGCAACACCCTCATTTCCTCCACACAGCCTGCCAGGACTAAATAGGAAATATAAGAAACCAGCATATTATACTGCACTTTATAACACAGCTTGAGAATTGGAAGAAACCCTCATACAACACAACATCCTAGAATATAGCTTCACTCTAACATGCTTTGGAAATTAGAGCAATCCCTGAAAAACACGGAGAATAATAAGAGCTTTTTTGAGCATAAAACATCTCCTTTGAAAGGAGGGAAATCACTGAATAGAACGTAATAGGAGCTTTTAAGGGCAAAAAATGTCTATTGTAAAAATTTTCACTTTAGCATGGATGTCATATCAGGTTTGACTGCAGAATTTTGAAATTTATTAGAATTTTAAATCCATTTTGATCATGGAGTAGAAACAAATACATTTCAAAACTTTGTTATTCTTTTTATTACATTATACATAGGTGAAAATTGCTTTAATAAAGATATTTCTCTTATAAAGATATAATAGTATGTTTTTTCTTTCTAATTATTGGAACATTACCCCCTATTTTATACTACTTCTCTGTTTCCTATAACATGGATTTGCATAAGACAGCATTTTTAGGAAGTTAACAACTGTGTTATATAGCGGTTGTCTGTACTTTCTTTCCTTGGGTTCACTGGATATATTTGCATCTGGATTCCAAGTTTTAGCATTTTAGCTCATCCTATCAGGCAACAAAAAATCCCTTATTGAACCTCTAGACTCCTCCCTTAATGTACTTCTAGACTCCTCCTTTAAACTCAATTCCTCCTTTCAGTAGCTTCAACAGGCCCTTATGTCTGCTCCAGCTGTTGCCCTTTTGGATATTAATTGCCCTTTGGAACATGATACTGACAAAAGAAAGGGTAAGGCTGTAGGGTTGCTGGTACAGAGAGCTGGATGTTCCATACATGCTGATGTGCATCTACTTAAACAGCTAGACTCTACTGTCTGAGGCCCTACCACCCTCCTGTGGGCCCTTGCTGCAGTGGCTATTTTATGAAGGAGAGCCATAAACTTACTTTTGGCTAACACATCACTATATCCTCCCATAATTTGTCAAACCTTCTCACCCACAAGGCTCTACAGTCTCTCTCCTCAGTCAAAGCCCAGCAATTACACCTCCTCTTATTGAATCACCACTGCCCTTCATTAGACTATGAAGGTGCTCCTGTCTCAACCAAGCTTTTCTTTTAACCAGGCCCAGATCAATCTTTTGCTCATTCATATACTGAGATCTTAGAGTTCAAAAGACACCATTTCCCTAATATCATCTATTAACCCCTTCCTACTGCAATAAATCCTGGATTTATAGATAGTAGCTCCTTTTTACATGAGGGGAAAAAATGCACAGAATATTCTGTTGTCTTCTCTCAGTATGTTGTCAACTCTCAATCACTCCTGATTGGCACATCTCAAAAGGCTGGACTCATTTTCTTAACAAGAGCCCTCACTTTGGTAACTAATCTTGAGGTAAACATATACACTGGTTTGAAATATGCCTTTCACATAATATATACCCAAGCCTGTATCTGGGAAGAACGGGGATTCCTCACCACTCAAGGATCACCCATAACTAATAGAACTCTAATTCACAGATTATTAAAGGTGGCCCAGATGCCCAAGACTGCAGCTATTATACATTGCAGAGGGCTTCAGACAGCAGAAGACACTGTCAGTAAGGGCAATAACTTTGTAAACAGGGAAGCCAGGGCTGCAGTGTTTCACCTGGCCCTGGCCTGCTAGCTGCTTTTGCTCCCTGCCCTGAAGGTAACTTATGCTTCAGATGAGCGGCAGTCTTTCTTAATATAGGGGGCTAAATCTGAAGGCACCTTGTTACTACTAAAAGGATGATATGTCTTGTCTAAGGCTGAAATTAATCGGGTCCTCCAATCCATCAATAAATCTTTTCACATAGGACATAAGCCTTTAACACTGCTGCTAAAATCCCTTATTTTTTGCTACACTATCTCCTCTAACCTACAAATTCTTACTTGCAACTGTCCCATTTGCTACTCTGTCTCTCCCCAGAGAAAGACACGTCCATCTCCCTTCCACACATACCAGGCTAGGGAACATGTAACTGGTCAGGATTGGCAAATTGATTTTACTCACATGCCTCTAATATAAAAGATTATATATTTGCTTACTTTTGTAGATCTCTTCACAGGATGGGTACAAGCATTTCTCACTACCTCAGAAAAATCCTCCATAGTAGTCAAGACTTTATCATCCAAGACATTATGGCTAAATTTGGAGTGCCAATTTCCTTACAATCAGACAATGAACATGCTCTGTTTCTCAGGTAACTCAAAAGTAATATGTTTCTTAGGTTTGAAATGGAATTTCCACATATTATATTGACGCCAATCCTCCAGAAAAATGGAGAAGATTAATTCTATCCTAAAAACCCACCTTACCCAAATTTCATTAGAATTTAAGGAGGCTTGGACATCCCTCTTACCTATATCCCTGTCAGTTCCCAAAGGGTTAAAACCAAGCCAGTTGTAAAGAATTACTTCCAAATCTGCTGTAAAGAATTATAGCCAGGCCCACTGTAAAGGGTTAAATCCAGGCCCATCACCCGGGCTTGACCTTGGCATAATCAGTCCACGTCTGGGGCTGAGGAATTCCTCGGACAGACATTTGCTGCACATGTACTGGCTTATGTAACCTTGAAAACCCAAACAACTGCTACTGGGCAGATGTGGCATGATGCCATTTTTGTTTGAATACGTATATTTGTCCCAGGTGCACAATAAAAGTGTTTGCTCACTAGATTATTTATAGTTTCTGCATGTTGACTCCACACGTGTTTTTTCAACTAGGTGTACCAACACCAAAACCTGCCCTGCTTAAAAACCTTGGCAATGACATTTGGTGTAGTCTACAGGATGAGATGAGTACTACCCCCAGTGTCTCTGAGGTTCCCCGGGTGGAAAAAATGTGGCTTCCCACCTCTCTATGGTACCCAGTGGCCACATATCTGGTCACATGGATGGCTCCAGAGGACTGGGATGAGATTAGTTGCAGTCTTGGACCTCTGAGCCACCTTTAATAATCTGTGAATTACTTATCCATTAGTTATGGATGATCTATGAGTGGTGAGGAATCCCTGTTCTTGCCAGATAGAGGCCTGAGTATGTATTATGTGAAAGGCACATTTCAAACCAGTGTATATATTTACCTCAAGATTAGTTACCAAAGTGAGGGTTCTTGTTAAGACAATGAATCCAGCCTTTTGAGATGTGCCAATCAGGAATGAGTGAGATTTGACAACATACCTGGGGACATCAAGAAGGCCCTAGAATCTATGGAACCAAATGTCCTGCTGGCGTACTGGAAGGTGGCCAGCCCCATAGCCTGGATGTTTCTGGTGGAGCTGTGGCATGCCAGCTGGGAGATGCAGGAGCAAGCTCAACAGGTACATTAGGAAGAAATGCTGGAGGAGTGTCTGGTGGATGCTAAATGTGTGTTAAGGGGCTCAGAATAGTCCACAAGACCTCAGCAGGCATGTCAGCTATAGTGCCAGAAAGAAACACTGGAGGAGTGCCTGGTGGCTGCTAAACATATACTGCAATGCTTGGAGGAGTCCAAATGGTCCTCTCAGGTGGTCTCAGGGTGGATGCATGAAATAACAGCCCCCCCCCCGGTTCAATTGGGAGATATGGAGATGAAACAAAAAAGAAAAAAAAGGCCAAATGAGGTCACTACATTTGCCCAAGGGGCCCCCACTCAAAGGATACCCAAATAATAAAGGGGCTCAAGAGGGTGGCATTCAGCCTACAATATAAATAAGCTGAAAGCAGATATAATTTGATCTTCTGGCTTGGGGTGTAGGCACAGAAAAAATAGAGCAGCAGCTTATAGAAGTACTGCTGGCTCTTTGGAAGGAGCTGAAACCTGAGCAGCAGTTTACTCCCCTGTCAGCTGCTACACTCCCAATTTGGGAATTGAAATGGACTGATTTTGATCCAGGCTAAGGGCCTAATTGAGGTACCTGGCTAAGGGGGGATTCAGGGGACTGGAGGCCACATGGTGAATTTACTATTTACTGGTTCCCCCATAATGTGCACTGGGTACTAGTCCTTGTGAACACTGGAGCCAATAGCACTTTGCTGTATGAAAATCTGGATAACTTTAGTGGTCCTATGACCACCATGGAGAAATATGGAGGCTGGATGATGTGGATCAAACAAATAGTTGTTACCCTGGGCATAGGATGATTGCCCTCACAAGACTATAAAGTCTATTCCTTCCCTATCTCAAAATATATCCTAGTGGTGGAAATGCTGCAAGGATTGATGATCTCGATGACAATGGGAGAATTTAACCTGTGTATATGAGTGGTAAAGACTATTATTCAGAAGCACCCCCATCCTGCCCCCTTGGTATTTCCCCAGGCTACCCATGTTATGCATACACAGCAATATCGGTTACCAGGAGGGCATGAAGAGATTGGCTGTACCATTCTTAATCTTGAAGAAGCCCAGATAATATGCTCAACCCATAGCATTTACAATTTTCTTGTATGGCCAATGAAAAAGCCTGATGGCTCCTGGTGAATGACTGTGGACTATCAAAAGCTAAACTTGGTGACACCCCTGTTGCATGCAGCAGTGCCCAATGTTATGGATCTATGGACAAAATCACACATGAACTGGGAGACTATCACTATGTTATGGATTTAGCAAATGACTTTTTCTCCATAGACATAGTGCCATAGAGTCCAAAAATAGTTCGCCTTTACATGGGAAGGATGAAAATGGACTTTCATGGTGCTTCCCCAGGAATAGCTGCACAGTCCCACCCTGTGCCCCAAACTGGAGTCTCAGGACTTGGCCATCTGGCGGAAGCCAGCAGAGATGCATTTGTTCCATTATATTGATGATATAATGCTAACTTCTGATTCACTTACAGAGCACAAGACTGGTCACCAGTCTACAAGAAGCACTCAAGACCTGACAGTGGGCTGTCAATGAAGAGAAGTTGCAAGGGTCTGGTTTATTACAGACTTACTTGGGTTTTTTAGGCTATTACAGATTGTTTGTCCTCATTTAGCCACTTTAGCTCACCCTTTACATCATCTGATATGATGAGGAGCTACTTGGTATTCGACCCCAGAGATGGAAGAGTCATTTCAAGGTACCAAGCCAGCGGTGGCTCAACACCAAACCCTATGGGTGGTTGGCATCACCCTACCATTCCTTTTAACAGTGTTAATAGATGAAAATGTGTTTGGAAGGAGCTTATGGCAGAAATATGCAACTCATAAAGTGCCCATTGACTTTTGATATCAATTATGGAAAGGGATGAAAACCTGCCATTTCCTTATAGAGAAATAACTAGCTGCTATTTATGCTGGCCTTTTGGCCTGTGAGGCCATAACAGGTCATAGTCTTGTAAACATCTAATCAAGGTATCCTGTAGAGGGCTGGTTGCCATCTTGGTTGTGGACACCATGAACAGAGGTGGCCCACAGCCCTATCTTGACCAAATGAGGGGCCTATTTGGAAAAGAGGGCCCACTTCTCATCCAGCATTTTATCAGATCAATTATATACCTTGCTAGGACCTACAAAATTTAAAATGAAAGATCCATCCCCACTGATAGAAGTTGCAATGTTTATGGCTAGTCCCTATTTAGAGGGGAAAGCCCCTACCTGGCAGATCCCTATTATACAGACAGCTCCTGCCTAGGGAAACCACATACATGGGTGGCTATGGCACTACAGCCATCTACAGATGAGTTCTGGTATGAGACAAAGACTGGACAATCCACGGAGAGAAGACAAGATGGCGACTGGAGAGGAGGTTCCTAAAGCCTCTCCCAGAAAACACAATTGAACGGCCATCCAGGAGCCAAGAAAGCGGACCCTGAGTGACAAACCTGCTGCTGAGAAATCCACAAATCGCAAGTAAACCTGAAGGCTGGCGAGAAAGGGGCGAGTCGGGGAGAGGGAAGGGAGCAGAGACGGACCACGCGGGACGCGATCCCTGCTGACTATTCGGAGCTGCGCAGTTTGGGGGAGGGGAGAGAGACTGGGGAGCTGGGGACTGAAGGAGTTTGGGAGGCAGCCACTGGAACTTTTGAGTGGTAGAAGGGCTGAGCGAGGACTCTGAACTGCAAAGATAACACCCCAGCTCTAAGCCCCCTGGAGACCTACACAGGACTGCAGTTCCTGTTCCCAGCCTGCTACAAAGGCGACCCTGCTGTCTCAGGCCAGGCCCACAGCTTTGGACTTATGGAGCAGGCACTTCCTCGTGCACCCCAGAGTTCCGAAAGCAGTGTGAGCCTTTAGACAGCCAGGTACTGAATCAGGGCTGGGAAGACTGATTTTCCCCAGCAAAGGGCCAAAAGCCTTTTGTTGGCCTCTCCCCAGGATATATGCGGATAGCCTCCAAACGCAGTAGGAGTCAGAAACAAGAAACAAACAGCGCCCTCTCCCCCAAAACTTGACCCTAAGCGCCACCTAGTGTCTGCCCTACAGCAAGACACCACAAAAGCAATAATCTGGGCAGTGAACATAAAGGCCTCATGTCAAAAAGGAAGATCCCAGCGGACAGGATGAATTCCTTAAAAACTAAAACTCCTCAGAAAGAACATGAAATTAACCCAGAAGACAGCTTGCTACATCTGGAAGGGTCGAATTTAAGTGACGGAGAATTTAAAGCAGCCATTCTAAAGGCTGTGAGAGAAATGAAAACCTATTGGCAGAACACCATAGCTGAGATAAATAACATAAAAAAGGATATAAATGACATAAAAAAGGAACTCTGTGAACAAAAAGAACAATTTAACAAAGAAATTCAAA
>PVJL010016606.1:0-20479 GCA_004026885.1 Lyroderma lyra
CTCCCAAAAGTAATTATCCCATGACGATAGCCTTCAATCCTTTGTGTCCTGGAACTGGCCATTCTCACCACATACCTCAGCAACTTGTAAGCACCCTCCAGGTGCAGTCAGAGACAATGCCTCAGGAGCAAAAACAGGTTAAGCATTAACTGAGCCAGTCTGTAAGGCTCTGAATAAGCTGTAACCATGGCTCCCCACACCCCCTGCTTATATTACCAGAAACAGTAAACTTTAATAAAAATTAACTTAAAAATTAAAAACTTCACTCTGTTCCCACCTGTGCAGCTCTAGAAGAAAGAATTCTGGGGAAGGTGCCACTGGACTTCTCGAAAAGCTTTACCCAGAGCTCTTGTAACTCGCTGTCTTACATATGAGAACAACAGTGTACTGGTGCTTCCCATTCCTTTCTGACTCACAGCCTTGAACTTGTGGAACTTCTCCTTAGAGGTGAAATATGGTTTAAAATACTAGCAATATTGTCTTCTCATTTTACACAAGTGGGTTAATCTCAATTTAAGTACAGAGCAAAAGCAAGGAGTACTCTACAACCTCACTCCTCCTAAAATGGAAAATACTCGCATTGTATACATTTACATAAATGAATGTCTTGATTGACATATGTCCAACTGTAATACATGGGCATCATTAATACACAGAAAACAAGGTTTTATTACAAGGTTTCCTCTTGAATGGTATTTTTGATATTGAGTTGAAATTTTTCTGGAACCTTGAATTCCAGCCTAGTGTCCATGTATGTTCTCCGAGAAAGCCCATCAACGGAAATGCAATAGTTATCAGGAGGTAGCATTTGACACAATGTGCTTAAGCCATACCAGAATTACATTAGAAGTTGGCAAGTTTCCCCAAACTGGAGAAATTTAAACAGGGATTGAAATAATCCCAAGGATGTAAGAGACATTTACACTAAACACTATGAAACATTGCTGAAAGAAACTGAAGGCCTAAGGGGAGGCAATGGCATCTCCTTTCTGTGGACTGGAAGACTCTATAACAATAAGAGGAAAACATTCCCAAAGGCATCTGCAGATTCCATAAACTTCACATCAAAACCCCAGTGGCTTTTTTTTTTTGAATAAGTGAAAAATATGACTGTATAATTCCTATGATTAAATTTAAAGTCACAGAACTCACACTGCCCCATTTCAACTTTCTACAAAGCTGTAATAATCAAGAGTGTGGCACTGGCCTGAAGTAGATGAAACAGAACTGAGTCCAGATGTGAACTCACACATCTGTTATGGTCAACTGATTTTTAACAGGAGTGCCAAGACCATCTGTCTTGTGGAGAAAGAATTCTTTTCAACACACAGTGCTAGGAAAAATGGATGCTTGTGTGTAAAGAAAAAAAGAAAAACAAAAACAATGAATTTGGATCCTTATCTCCAACCATATATCAAAATTTAGTTTAAAATGACCAATGCCTTAAATTCTATATAACAACAAGAAGTGGAAAACTTTTAGGAAAAAACAAAAGGGCAAAACCTCAAGATACTGGTTTCTTAAAAATGACACAAGAAGCAGAAACAACAAAAGGAAAAATAGATAAGTTACATTCCATCAATATTTTAAAAATCGTCCAAAGTACACCATCAAGGGGGTAATATATGCCACAGAAAGGGAGACAATATTTGCAAATCATATGACTGATGGGGTCTGGTATCCAGAATTTATAAAAAAATCTTACAGCTTGGCAACAAAAGGCAAAAACATAATAATAATTAATAGGCAAAGAACTTGAATAGAGAGATCTGTCCAAGTAAAATACACAAATGGCCAGTGAGTACATGAAAAGATGCTCACTGTCATTATACTGGAAACACAAACCAAAACCTTAGGGAATAACCAGCTCACATCCCCTAGGGTAGCCAAAATTTTAGGGGAAAAAAAGAATCCAGAAATAAGCATTGGCATGGAGGAGGGCCAACTGAAATTCTCACACATTACTGGTGGAAATGCACAGGGTTTTCACCACTGTGGTAGGCAGGTTTAGGGTTTTCCATTATGAAGCATTGTCTGTCAGTCCCAGGCTCATTTGGAGGGACCCTGACTTGGTTAGTTTGAGATCGTGCCCAGGGATCAACTTGTAGAGCTCCTCAGTGATTCTTATTCAGCACGTGCACTGAAAATCACTGACCCACTTAGGAGTGTGACATTAGAAATGGAACCCTGGGAGCTCTTTTTGATGTGTCCCATCCCTCTTGATATCACTGCAACCAGTCCTCTAGTTATAACTGTCTGGAGATGGTGCTGCCGGTCCCCTAGGTACAAGTTTAGTGTTCATGGGGATGGACAGGAACCTGGGGGTATTTAAAAAAATATAATCTCGGGGCTTCCAGGGAGAGGGACAAGCAAATAGCTCACAGATCACAAGGGGGATCACCTGTGGAAAACAGCTTCATCCGTCTGTGGATTATAGCACAAAGAAAATGGAAGTACAATACACACTCAGTTCAAAATGCAGCTGGATGCTTCATTAAGCACTAGCATTTGGCTTCTTAACCTTCCAAAGTGAGAAAAAGAAAAATATTCAAGTGAAAAATCTTTTAGGTAGTCCAATTTAATGTAAAATTCATTGGACTCAGATTTGGAAGCCATAGTCAGAATCTCAGTTGAATCACTGGTTATACCATCCCCTTTGGGGTCCATGGAGCCTGTCCATCAATCTACGTACACGGTGGGGTGATGCATGATGTTCCCTCTCCACCTCAAGCTGTCAAACACCGATTCGTCATCGCCATGATCTTCCTCTCCTTGGATCCCTTGGTAGGAGGTGAGGTGGAACACACTGGACATCACACCCTTGCAAAGCAACCCGAGAAGCTACACGACAGAAGCAAGCAGGCTTCTTAGAGCCTCAGACATTCTTTCCTGGGATGTGTTTTGTTATTGTTGCATCTTGAACATCTATTTCAATGACAATGTCCATAATTTTTTGTGCTGCCTACAAAGGACACCATGAATGGTTAGGATAGTGTAACATATGTACATGTACATTGCTTTTGAACTTGGTTATACTAAGAACAGAGTGGGCGAGTTGCATTCTTTGTGTGTCTACAAGCCAAGACAGGCTGATAAAAGCATTGGAGCAGAGATTCTGTAAGGGTCTTTCAGACTTAGTGTTTCAGAATCTATTATTAGTCTAGACTTTGGTGACATGGTAAGTGCTACTTCCTACATTATTGCAGACAGGTATCTTGATATTTGACATGACATAGGGAATCCTTCAAATGGTTTCATAAGTAGATTCTTGGTAAATTATTTTATAAAATTAGCAATTAAGTTCAAAAGGATTAAAATTCCTGAGAGACTTCCTGTTTCAGCTGAGAGATGCAGACACAGAATGTGTCTGACCCTCCCCCTACAACAGGAAAAGGGTGGGAAAACTCACATTAATGACTTCTCTTGAATCCATCAGAGAACTGACACCCCAGGGGAAGCAGCTACGAGGGTCGGGTCAGTGATCACACTGAGAAACAAGTCTCCGGTGACAGCCACCAAAGGGCTGCCACTGCCCAACAACACACAAGACAGTAAGGCATTCAGTTAAATGGCTAATAAACCCTTAAAGGCAGAGCAGGGGCTCCCTGAGTGGACCAGCTTTGGATGCCCCCCATGCCTTTCCTGCACTGGTCTCAGGAGGCACTCAGGGAGAAATGGGGTGAACTGAAAAATTCCCCACGCTACTGACGGAAAGGTGACACAGCCAAGTCCACGAGTCCTCCAAGACCTGTCTCCCCTACGCAATGACCTTAATCTTCATGGAACAAGGGACAAACATCACCAGAGGGATTGTGGGAATGCACCACGGGCACAAGGGGGAACCAGGACAGCTCGGGCCTCCAGGTAGGGAAGGGGACACGTCTGTCCCAGCAGCGGCTGGAGGGCGAGTCTCCACCTTCTTCTCAACTGCGCTGTGACCCTCAAACTTCTCTGAAAAAATAAGGTCTTAATCAAAAAGGAAGCTTATGTTTACAAGAAACCTTATGCACAAGATTGTAATAGCTTTATTTATAATGATCAAAAATTGGAGGAAACCAAGAGGCTATGAAAGAGCTAATTCAAAAATGATGATATACACACATAATGCACTATAACTGAGAGACAGTGGAGAACATGTTACTGGTCTGTGAACAGCATGCATGAACTTGAAATAGTGAGCTTGGCACAAGAACACAGACAGGTAGGGAGATCCCAGAGAGGACAGACACAGGAAGGTAGAAGGACACTGGTGGTCTGGGTTTGGAGATGGGGGCGGTTGACAACAGACAGGAAACACAAAGGAAACATGATGGGGATGCCAGAGGGTGGGATCCAGAATGTGAGCATTCATCAGGACACCAGCAATTGTGTGACACAGAAACTGAACGTCACTTTGCACAAGGGGGGCCATAGGGGGTATTGCAGTGGCTCAGCCCATGACAGAGGAGGCTGAGGTCTCTGCAGATGCATGCGAGAACTGCCTGGAAGGGGCCAGAAGGAAGGCACCGTCCAGGAAGTGCTTCAGAACTCTGCGTGATACTGCATGACAGGGACACGTAGAGATGCGCACGCACACGCTTGTGAGGAAACGCGTCCTCTGCTGGTCAGCACTGAAACGGCTTCCTGTTTACCCTGGAACTAACAAATAACTCCACATACTGCAGGTAATGAGCACCAGGTGACCCGGTGACAGAGAGGAAAGTCACAGGCAGGCAAAGGAAGAGTAAGCACAGATTCACGGAAACCTGCGTGAAAATTACTAATGCTGCAAAGAGTTTTTGAATACTTACATATCAAAATCCAAATGGATCCTGGTGT
Source organism: Lyroderma lyra (assembly GCA_004026885.1). Classification (NCBI taxonomy): domain Eukaryota; kingdom Metazoa; phylum Chordata; class Mammalia; order Chiroptera; family Megadermatidae; genus Lyroderma; species Lyroderma lyra. The sequence goes on from PVJL010016606.1 coordinate 4,819, forward strand.
ATTACTTAAAGCTATAAATTAACCACACACTTTCTGTACTATATTTGTAATAGTCATTTAAAACCATATTGTGAGTTAATTAAAAAAAAAAAACTACTCACTTGCCCCTCAGACTGAGCACAAGATCACAGCCCCGGGTCACAATTTCAGGCTTAAATAATGACAAAATGATAGATGATACCTTATGGCAAAATCTGGAGTCAAGCCAATTGTATCTAGTCTGTAATGATTACGACAGGTCAATGCATTTGAAATAGTTTTTTCCAAAACAAGAGTGGAAACAGGAAAGAGTTGTTACTTGACCCTCAGATGACAAAAAGTTGTAACTTGCCAGATATAATTGTAAGTAACCATTGAACATCTATTCAACATTCAGTGTGAGCGAATGAACAGAGACTGGAAATAAAAGTGCACATGAGCACAGGAAGTGACAATCCTGGACCCAATGCCATAAACATATGTATGAGAACACCATAGTTTGCCATGTATAATGTGCACCCACGTTTTTGGCCCAAAATTCCAGGGGGAAAAATCTTTTGTTTGAATATTTTAATTCAAACTTCTATTTGTTTTCATTTAGATAATTGAGTTTTTTATTATAAAGTGATGTTAGCATTTTATTTTTAGCGTGTTATGCAAGAAATTTTATGTAAAAAAATAATTACAAAACACAGATACAAGGTACGAGAAATTTTATGTAAAAATTTTTTACATAAAATAGTGACTATCATATCCCAGGGTATTATTTTGCATATGGATGTCATTATTGACTTTTAGAGTTACACTATTAACTAATAAGCACAAATGAAAGAATTGAAAGCACTTACACAGATACAGAATTAGTGCTACCCATGTATAATATGCATGCTTATTTTACCCTCACAATTTTGGGCCAATAACGTGCTCACTATACACAGCAAAATATGGTAATTTAAACCACAATTGGTTTTCAGAGGAATAAAAAAAAGCAAGAAAGGAGAATTAAAAAATGCGATTGCTGTCACTTAGAATACCCTAATTCTTCAGGAGACAAGGCAGCTAGACTGGGTTCCCATCCCAGTGGCCTCAACATCCTCACCGCATTTGACTCCCACAAGTCAGTCATTAGCCACACGACATCACCGCTACATTCTCCCCTTGCCCCGCATGCTACCAACTCAAATGCGGGGTCCCAATGCACCATGTGTAGGGTGCTCAGGAAAATAGAAGAGGTTGACACATAACACAAGAGGAGCACCTGTGAGCTGGCAGCATGATGTCCTGTAAATCCGAGCAAAGAAGGAAGGCATCTCAGTGCAAACCTGCTCTTGTTCTGGAAAGACCATATACCGAGTATTAGAACCTGGTTTCCTGTCACATTTGGAGGCCTGTCCCCACCCATTCTTGGTCTCCTCCCTGTACATTACCAGCCTGGAGCCTGACTCCCACACCCTTACTTCTGCCAGCATAGTTCCTTGTCTTCTGGTCTGTGTCCTCAAACCAAGGGAACCCATCACAGTATTTCCTTAAACAATGACATTCCAACCCAGTGAGGATCTATATGGCTCACTTAAAACCTCACTGTTTTCCATGTACCCACACAGCGTTAGTTGAACACATACTACGCTTGGTCTTCTTGCATCCACTGGGCTTGTACAATTCCTTAGAAGCAAGTTCTAGATGGGTATAGATACAGGAGATTAGAATCAGGGTGAGTTAAGTTGTGGCCTTTAAACAAGTCTATGGTTACAGCTGGGAAAAACAGTCAGATGTGACCCCGGGTCCACTTGCCTCAAAAGTGTAAGCTTCTTTTCCTCTTAAAAGATGCTTCACAAATTAGAAAATATTAATGAAAGTTATCATCCAGGAGAAAGGTATTATTTAAACAGGGACTGTTAAAATGACAGATAATTGTATTTTAAAATAGACATTGCTAACATGACTCCATGGCTATGGCGACATGATTGGTGGACCCACCCACGGGCGCTGACAAAATCTAAAAAAGAATGTGTAGGAGCAGAGCTCACTGGGCTCGGCTTTCACTTCCCAGGCCACCCACCAGCTTGAGTCACAACTGCTCTTGGACTTGCTCCCGTGACAGGGACAGTGACAAGAAATGCAGTGGGACCTCCCTCCCACTCAGACTGGCCACTGGCTCCTTTCCATCTGGGAACGGTGACCCCCATCACAGGAGCAAGTACCCCACAGTGAACGTCCGACATCTTAGTGTCCCATTTATCTGTCCCCTACAGCAACAAGGAAAAGTCATTTTCAGAAAATGTCTCCATGCTCCTGCTTCACTTGCTGGCGCTTTCCAAATTATGCAGTGGTGCATATCTTGGGACACTTTGCTAAAACGCAAACTGAATCAGAGGTCTGGAGCAGCAGGACTTTGTCACCAGTAGTCCCCAGGTGGGGACGGTCACTTACCCTGGTTGTAAAAATGTGTTTGGGGAAAGACATTTGCAAGTATCAGAGTCCTTTAAATATACTTTGACTCTGTGATGTCATTTTTAATGAACCGAGGCTAAATAAATATTCAGGAATATGTACAGATTTAGTTAAGAGTGTTCTTTAAATCCTTATAACAGTAGAAATAAAATGAAAATAACCTGAATGTTCTCAAAATAGAGACTGAACAACAACAACAAAAATCATGTAAATGCGTTGGTGTGTAAAAACATTCAAAACATAAAGAGGAAAATAAGCTATGGAACTGTCTGTTGGAGTTAAACTCGCATTCCATTGATTTCTCTGGATAGTAACAAACATGTGGATATTTAGAAGCATGAGAAACCTCTGCAGTCAACGTGGGGGACACTTTTTTTGAGAAAAGTGCGCCCTTGTCAGTAGTTGGGAAATATGACATACCTGGCTGCAGAGGCCTTTCAGAAGTAAACAGGATTTGGACCATTACTGCAGAATAGAGGGAAAACGGTACTAGTAAAACTTGATTTTAGGATGTTTTTGACTGATGTGGCTGAACTCTAAGGTGGGGCACAGGACCTAGCAAGACCATCTATTTAATGAGATCCAAATGCAAAGAGGAGGTTTGGACACTGAAGAGTAACCGGCAGGCAGGATGGGAACCTGGAGCTTAATGGAGGGACAAAGGAGCAGGATAAAGAAGCTGTGGTAAATATACACAATGGAATATTACTCAGCTATAAGAAAAGATGAAATATTGTCATTTGCAACAAAATGGATAGAACTGGAGTTCATCATGCTTAGTGAAATAAGCGAGACAGAAAAAAAAAGAACTGTATGACTTCACTCATATGCAGAATATAAAACTGTAAGCAACAAAGAAAGAAGAAATGAACAAATAACCCATGGACACAATCAATAGATTAATGTTTATTTGGGGATGAGTGGGTTAGAGAGGGGAGAAAGTGGAGGAGGTGAGAGAAGAGGGAGGGGGAGCTAAATATATAGTCACATTAGGTGGTGAACTTATTATACAACAAGTTCACAACACACTGTAGAATTGTATGCCTGAAAACTATGTAATTCTTGCTAACAGATGTCACCCCAAAAAGTCTAACAATAAAAATGAATTAAAAAATTAAAAATGAAAGTTAGATTCTGCACAGTATGCCAATAAAAAAACATAAACAACAACAACAAAAAGAAACACACACAAAAGATCAGGGACGATGGAGGGAGAGACCCTGAAGGCAAAGCCTCCACAATCAGCTGTGGAGGGTGACCGGGGCAAGGACAGAAGGGGTCCAGATGGGCTCTGTCACCATTCTACTGCGTTCTCAGACCCAGAGCCCATGCATACACCCGTTCTGCTACCTAAGGGGCTTCATCAGACTTCCCAAATGGACTTCTGGGCTCTGTGAAGCCCGTGGGAAGGAGGAAAGGTCCCCGAATGAGACCCACAAACAGGCCAGTGACTCAGAGCTCGCTGCAGTCGGACATCAGCTACCATGACCTGGGATCATCCTACAGGCCAGCAGAGGCGGCAGAAGGCCTTCAGGTCAAGGATGAAGACGGTGGGCATGGGGCATGAGGCATCTGTTGGCGGGCTGCCTGCAGGTCAGCAGCCTCCCAAGTGATTGACAGGAGAACCCCATGGATTTTTAGATGGTGCTGAGCTGGCAGCAGAGCGGCCGGCTGCAAAGCTGTGGTTTGGCTTCTGGGTGACCTCAGCCCGGGCGGGTATCTGAGTTCTCTTGGGGGATGCAGTCTGGCCCTTGTCCTTGTGTGTATGTTCATCTGAAGCTACAATATAGGCAATGTTCAGGTGAGGAGTTAACTGTTAAAGGATAATTCAACTGACTTTCAGGACCGATTTTGTTGAATGAGCTTCTCATGAGAAATATCTTCGTTGCTTTTCTTCAATTTGCATGAGAGATCATTGATTTTTCAAATGCAAATTATTTGGAGGAGTAAATTCCAGAAACATGGTAAGACTAGCTTTCTAACCTTCCTGCTTAATTCTCTGAAGAAGGGTGTTTCCTCCAAATCTGCTTCATTCAGCATTTCCTTTTTAAAATACTCTTTCCACCCTTCATTGTTTTGTCTGCAGGAAAGGTAGCAGGATAATTGGTATGAAAACCAAACAAACGTTTTGGCTGAATAAGAAAAGGTGTTTGTCTGCAAATGTGTGTCTGTGGAGGCCCAAGGAATGTGAATCATTTTCTCCCCCATGACTTAATAAAAATGGAAATTACCCACCAAATCCACTAGATTAATTTAATAACAAGGAATGAACTATTTGGCACACATAGCCATGTAGGTAATGGGACAAGGTAACCCAATCTGGAAAATCACAAGTGATTTTTCAAAGCCATCTTGAGCTTTGAAGAAGTTCGCTAAAGTCCTTCCCATTCTAGAAAACAGATCATGTGGAAATTTTCGCAATTAATTTTTTAGGGGGCATCATAATAAAAGCCTCCCCATGTTGAATTATACTATTACCACTCTATTCCATCATAACTGTTTTGATTTGTGTGGTCTCTTCACTGAGAAACTGAGAAACAAAAATAAGCAACTAAAAATATTTTCATTTTCTGGGAATTCGTATCATAGCACAAAAAGGAACTTCATTAAATATTTGAATTTAAGGAAATATAATGATTCTATGTCAACATTCCACAAAATTAAAAAGTATTTTTTTTTCCAAAGCATATATATGACATTGTTCCAAAGAATATCTACAACTTTTTCTTGGGGAAAATCTGATACTACATAACAACAAATAGCATAGTTTTGATTTAAAGGTTAACATATTTTTTAGAATGTTTTTACTGCATAACACATGTTAATATCTAAACTAAAGCTAAAAAAATGTTATGCCATTCACTTAGAAAATCTATTACTGTAAATAAAAGTTGCATTTTAATTGCTTCTCAGATAATGCATTTAATCATAATGGCTACACTAATAATATTGGGGAGGTGTGAGTGTATGTAAGTGTGTGTGAATGTGTAAGCATATGTGTATAAGTGTGTCTCAGAGTGTGTAAGTGTGCGAGTGTGTGGTGTGTGTGAGTATGTATGTATGAGTGTGTGAGCATGTGTGTGTATGGTGTGTGAGGATGTGTGTGAGTGTGTGGGGTGTGTGTGAGTGTGAGTGTTTGCATGCGAGTGTGTGAGTATGAGTATGTGTGAGCATGTGTGTGAGGGTGTGAGCATGTGTGTGTGCATGTGTGTGTGAGTGTAGTGTGTGAGCATATGAGCACACGTGTGAGTGTGTGAGCATATGTGCATGTGTGTGAGAGAGAGAGAGTGTGTGTGTGTGCATGTTAGTGTGTGCATGTATGTGTGTGTGTGTGCATGAAAGTGTTTGGTGTGTGTGAGAGTGTTTGAGCATGTGAGTGTGTGTTGTGTGTGTGTTAATGTGTGTGAATGTGTGCATGTGTGTGTGTACATGACCACGTGTGTGAGAGTGTGTGAGTGAGTGTGTGAATGCGAGTTGTGTGAGTGTGTGCGTATGAGTGTGTGAGCATGTTCCTGTGTGTGCTTGTGTGTGTGAGTATGTGAGAGCATGTGTGTGTACGTGTGTGCCTATGTGTGAGTGTGTGTGTGTGTTTGTGAGTATGCGAGTGTGTGTGAGCATGTGAGTGTGTTTGTATGTGTGTGTGTGTGTGAGTGCAAGTGTGTAAGTATGAGTGTGTGAGTATGTGTGTGAGTGTGTGAGTGTGTGAGCATGAGTGTGAGTGTGACTGTATGAGCATGTGTGTGTGTGAATGTGTGTGCATGTGTAAGTGTGTGTGTGTGTGTGTGTATGTGTGTGTGTGTGCGTGCGCACACCCACGTGCGTGCACATGTGTGTGTATCCTGAGCAGGACATGTCTTCTTACAGGTTAGCTAGATTTCCTGCTTGCCCAGCTTGGTCAGCCTTCCCCCTGCCCTGTTCTCTGTGCCCTACCCCCATTCTTGGTGCTTTAAAGAAATGGATTTGGCTGTATTTGGGTAGAGATGGTCTCTAAACATCACCTACTAATAATGTTACCCAAATGTAACATGGATTTACATTACTTCAATCTTCAATTTTGTTTCGCAGCTAATAACGATTTGGGGGAAAACCATCTCTCCCCCTTCCCTCAGGGTGGTGCCGATAGAGTTGTTTTGAAATTTTAGTGTCACCATTCTGGAACAATGCATGTTATGGGCATAGTGATCTCCTGCAAAGAGAAACGGCTGAGATGGCAGTTTGGGGTTTTGAAACCATTTTTATTAGGACTTTTCATTTAACCCAAATGCAACATTACTGATTTTATCATTGATTTGCTTGCCTTGTACGTCCAGGGCAGGGTGGTGTCTATGCCTCTGTGGCTCAGCATTCATGTTCTTCAAAGCGGGGGCTCTGGACTTGGAAAGGCCTGGGTTTCTTAAGGGCTCTGCCCTTTAAGAGCCACAGCTCATTCTGATCCAGACCATTTCTGACCCTCTATCTGGGCCGAAAGAGCCTGAGAACTGCTGTCTTCCCTCCCTAGGGTTGCTCTCACACGGTGGCACACACTAGGTGGCTCAGGCGGTGGCAATTTGTCTCAGTTTTAGAGGACAAAAGCCAGAAATCAAGGTGTGGGCAGGGTGGACCCTTCGTGAAGTTGTGAGGGACTGTCTGTTCCCAGTGGCTTGCTGGACATCTTGTAGAAGCGTCACCTCCAATGTCTTCCTGCATCACCACATTGTGTTCTCCCTCCATGTGATCATGTTCAAATCCCCCCTATTTATAAGGACATCTATCATATTGAATTAGGGTCTCACCCTATGCCAATGTCACCTCTCTGAACTGATTCCTTCAGACTGACCCAGTTTCTAAATAAGGGCATGTTCTGAGGTGCTGGAGGCTGAGGACTTCCACATAAAAATTTCAGGGGGACACAATTCAACCCACAACAGAACCTGTTCTGCAGGGTTGATCTAACTGACTGCCTACAGAAATCACATAAATAAATATTTGATAAACACTTGAAAAGAGGGAAGAGGTCAGCATATTGGTAAAGAACACAGAGGTAGGAACCTCACATCTGTCACCACTCACCTGTGTCACCTCACCAAGCCTGGATACTCCTCTCAGTCACGGGAGGGATTTTATGCAATAAATTATGCACTACTTTCACCAGGGCACCTAGCACGTAACCAGCGCTTAACAAATGCTGTTGAGTTTTAGTAATATGTCTTCACCCATGCCAATATAACAGTACATTTTAGATTTTTCTCTTCTAATTCAATATGTTGTTTCTCTGGCTATTTTTCTGAGGGTTAGGCAGAGACTAAACACTTAAAAGTTGTGATTAGCTCATTCACTGATTTTGTTTAGCTGACATTCTGTGGGTGTGAAATTACTTGTCTGAGAAGTTTGAATTATTTTAACTACCATAAAAGACATTTAGTCACTCTTCTTTATTAAAATTTTAAAAGTTTAGTTTCTACAGATACAAAAATATCCAGATTAAGTCAATATAAATTTTAAAGTTTAGATTAATTTTTTTCCTGGAAATATAATAAAAAATTTCTATAGTAGTCTTTTATACAGGCCTGCAAGGCCCACGGAATTCAAGGTGCTGGGCTTTCTCATGACACTGCCAGAGCCTTCTAAGTGGGACATGGAGCTGCACAAGACAGACATCCGGCCCTGCTCACTGAGCAGCCGCGTGGTCTCCTTTGTGGTTTCTGTGACAGGGTCACAGAGTTTGCATTCCTATTTTGCACTGAGGCTGAAGGGTACAACCATCGGTGCCAAACTGCCTGGTTCAAAATTTAGAGCAACCTCCTCCTGGGTGTGTGACTGTGAGCCAACCAATGACCCTACTCTCCGTCTTACTTTGCTCCTTCACCTGGACGACTCCCACCGCCCCAGAGGACACTTGGGAAAAATTAGCAGGTCAGTAGGTACACAAACATACAACAGTGCCCAGTATGCGGTCCCTACTTGTACCCATAGATGGTCGTTACTACTGTGCTGTTACCAGTAGCTGTAGCTGAAACCAATTGAAGTGGTGTCTGTCACTCATGACCATGATCTTCACCTAACTTTCAGTGTTGTTCTATGATTAAATTAACAATTGGGAAGACCCTGGAATGCAGAAATCATCCAAACATTGTGTTATTTTAATTATCATTAGCATACAATTACTCTCATCATTCCTTTCATCTTCGAAGTATCTTTAAAATTACAGGAAACGCCGATTGCTCAGGTTTGAGAATCTCTCAGGAATCACCTTCCATTCTCAAGCCCAGCGTCCTCTCTCCCTGGCAGTCAGCACCTACCAACTATGACCTCGACTTGATTCCCAAGTTTGGATCTGTACCACGAACAGCTCCCCAAGCCTCCTCTTCTGTTGGCCCTCAGCTTAGAAATGCGCCCCACCATTGGTGCTCAAGATTGCACTAGGTTCTTCTGCATATTCTGGGCTTCATTCCTACCAGCAGCCCCGTTCCAGTCAGCATCACACGCAGTTGGGACTGGAGGACAGATGGTGGCCTTGAGCCTCACACAGCATGAGTGAAGGACACATGGGGGGGCTTGGACATCCATCTCTGATGCTCCCACTGGGTACCATGAGCACCCGTAACCAAGGGGGTGGAAGGTGGCTTCTCTGTGCCATTTTAAGGTGGAGTCTGCCCTCAGCATCTCGGGGGGTCCTCATGCCCATGATCTGGGGTCCTTGGAAGGTCTGTGCTGTTCCTCAGAGCAGACTCATACACTGCTGACCTTCTCTCTCAGGTTAAACTGTCACTGCCTTCTCTGTGTGAATACTTGGCCCTTTGTGTTTAAGTCCAGTGAGGGCCAGTTCAGACTCTCATCTGAGCCTCTCTGGGCACCACGATGTCCCAATTGGCTGAGGGAGGCTTCTGTCCTGAGCACTTAGATGAGAGTAGGTCTGGGAGAGTTGCGTTGGAGGAGAGAGTTGTTATTGCTGAGCTTACGACTGATCCCATAACATAGTGTCCAGACATTTTCTGGGTGACACCTGCCAGTGCTCTGCTGGTGAGAACTGTCCTGTTACTATTGAATGACTCCACTCTCAGTACCATGTGCATCACCTTAGGGATGTTCCCTGCACCTACCAGTCACTGTTCACTCTCTGTGGTGACTCAGACCCACATGTGGCAACTCTTCCTATCTTCCAGAATGTCCCTGATTTCAACTGACCCATTCATCCTCCAGAAAACTTCCCCCAACACCTCCAGACAGAGTCAGTGTTCAGTTTGGGGTTTCCTCCATGCCCTGCGGGGGTTTGGGAGTGCCTGCTGTTTGCCACAGTGACTCAGGTCACACATTTCAGAACCCTCTTCCCACTTTAACCATAACATAACAGTGATGTCATCACGAAGATGTTCTGCTGTAAGTTCATGGTCACCTTCCTGTGGACACCTCCCCAGGATGTGGGCTCGGTGGACATTAGCCTGGTGGAGATAGTGCCACCGAGTCTGTGGGTGTGAGAGGTAAAGGATATGTGTCCCCATCATGTTCTGGGTTGTAGAACTCATAAATAGCGGAGGCTTTGCAGCTAATTCCTGAATCCAACTCCCCACTTCAACTCTGTGTCCGCCCAAACATGGGTTAGGTCAAGTCACAGAGGCCTCTCAGTGACAGAGACCAAGCTAATGGAGACAGTCAGACACTCCACCAGTGCAAAGGCAGTACATACACAACACTATTCTCTTGGGGAAATATCACCAAGCATGTCATCAGAGCGGCTGTGAAATTTCGCTGGTGACTGATTATATGAGTAGTTTTATTAAAACAATTAATGACTGAAATCCAAATTTCATGGAATATGTAGTTACCTTAGGAGCAATGAAACTCTAGCTATTATGGCATTAAGTAAAAGTGTAATGAATTTTAGGGATTGGGGGGATTTAAATTTGTATCATGATTGATACAAAAAAAAATAATTTTGTTGATTATGTAACAGTTGGAACAGATTTAAAACTGCTCATCTCCTGGTGACTAACATTGGTTCTAATAAGAAACATGTAAATGCCAATATAAAAATAACTTGCAGAGGTAAAGCAAGAAAACATTGGAATGATTGTTAAAAATAACCATACCTCTGTGGGTGGGGAGGATGACATTCTCTTAAGCTGTTAATTACATTTAACAATTGTAATTATTTGAAAAGAAAAATAACATGGAGTGCAACTGTAAGTAATACTCCGTTAACCCACAAGCACTTCATAAAATGTTTTTAATGTGATGGATCGCTGAAGGCCAAGGGCATTGCTGATGATCTATCAACCATGTTTGCTAAACCGAAAATACACAAATTGTTACAGAAAATTCAGTTATGAAAAACCATAACAAGACAATGACTTGCTTGTAGTATCCGATCCCAGATGCTGGCAGGGCCAGGGTAAACTGTGTCCAGCGGTGATGCCATTGCGAGAAGCCCATCCCGCCCCACTGCCCGCTGGAGCTCAGCACTCCACCTCAGGTGCATGCCAAACCTGGGGCAGGGAAAGTCACACACATATGAAAGAACCCGGGGGGATCAAGAAGACAAACACACACAGACATGTGAATAAATGATGATCCAAACAAAGTGCAAAGACTCACTTCATACTGTCCAATTTGTAACCCAAATGCACATCTATTAGTCCTAATCTGTGGCAAGGTCAGAGCCACAATAGGTTATCAGTGGAGGTCACCTGAGTCATCACCAGACACATTCCACCGTCCCCTCTGCCTGGAACGTAAACTTCCAGGAGTTCAGGATGAATGGGATGAAAGAATGAAATGTGCAGAACACAGAGACTGGCTTTAATATTATATTAATATGTGTGTGTATGTAAATTATATCTATATGCATACACACATATCTAATCTGTCTATCTTCCTACCTCCTTACCTATCTACTACTTACCTATCATGTCCTCTGGGGCCTTATGTAATTGTGGATTGCACATTATTATTATTCAGGAAAAATATGTTTGATCATGACTAATTATATATGGGAATAAATAAATGATTGAATGGATTATTAAATAAGTATCAGGTTAATACCAGAGTTACCTGATTTCTAAACACATGGCCCCTGTCCAGAAACACGTTTCAAAATAAATATATTCAGGCACACGTAGCTAAACATCGATGTATGGTGTCAGTTTCTCTCTCTCTCTCTCTCTCTCTCTCTCTAATACACTGTGCACAAGCAGCAGGAAAAACACAAGAGATGATGAGCCAGCCTGCTATTCTAGTGGAAATTATAGTCACATATAACACAGAAATGGGATCATAGTGACACATGAAATTACAGTAACGCAGGCTACAATAGGAAGAAAACTGCATTGTGTGCCATCAGTCACATTCTGGGAACTCATTCGCCTCCACTCAGTCACCCTACCCAGGACAGACTGCACCCCAGGAGGCCAGTGATGGGTGGGACCTTCCACAAGTATACTTGAAAATTACATTGACCATGACATTACATCAGGCAGAAAGGTTTCAAGTAAAATCAACAAAAATATGACTAAGCTAGCTAGAACCAAAGTCAAGGCAAGGGAGACCAGGTAACAGGCGGGTTGTAGGTATGACCTTCTCCCACAGGTAACAGGAGAACTGTAAGTGTGACCTTCTCCTACAGGTCTACACTGACATCAGACCATTCTCTGTTTCTATCTGGCCAATGCTGTCATCCCACTGTGGGACTTCTGCCCACCCTGCTCCTTTTGGGGGTGACCACCCATTACACTTGGTCCACTTCACAAGAGATGCTTGAGGCCAGACATTCCCCCCAAGCCCATCTCTGACCTGGTGGTCACGTCCAATGTCCCAGAGCCAATAGGCTGCTATGTGCAAGGCAGGGGGCAGTGGGGACCCACGGGAAAGTCATAGGTGCCTGAAAGCCAGCCAGGATCACTGCGCTCCATTAGCTGTCCATCTTGTTCCAACGGATTTGGGGTTTTCTCTCTCTTATCTAAACATATGTCATAGTTTCCACTTTATACAGTGTCAAAACTGCTTCCCTTGTGTGACATTGAGGACATATTTGACCTATTTGCTCTGGTCCTATTTTCCCAGGTCACTCCGTCAGAGTGATGGCACAGTTCTCATCCACACCCAGTTATATTTTACCCTTCCACATACTATCACTGTCACTGATTTCCAGGGTTCTGTGTGTTACAGTGCAACTGTCCTTCCTGAGTCACTTTAAATATCCCATCTTGCGTGAAGGCTCCTTGGAGCCTGGAGACCACAACAGTTTCCTTGTTAAGTGTAGACATGCTGGCACGTCTGCAGCACAACCCCAATGGTCCCCATCTCATGTGTCATCACCCTGAAGCCATCCCCTCCTAAAGTGAATGGGGGCGGGCTTTCATGGCCACACTGCTGTGACCCAGGTGACAGTGTGTCCTTTGGGGATTCCAACTGTCTTGTAGGGAGGTTCATGTGATAAAGACCTGAGGCCTCCTGCCAATGGCTGTGTGAGCGAGAGGGCAGAGATGATGGTGACCCAGGTCCCTCCGTCACCATAACTGTCACGCCTCCTCACAGCCTTATGGGAGGTGCTCAGACAATCTAACTATGAAGCTCTCAAACTCCTGAACTATAGAATCTGGGAGATGACAGGTGTTTGTTGTTGAAGCTGCTGCATTTGTGTGTCAATTGTAATGAGGACTAGATCACAGAGATAGCAGCATCACACCGGAAATGTCCTCCAGGAGCATGGGCACCCAGTAGCAAGATCTTGCATCACATGCTCCAAAATGTCCGAGCACGTTGACGTTTTTTGCATTAGATTTCAGTTTTGTTTTGCCCTGTTTTACTCTAGAAACTAGATCAGTGTGGGGCATATTGATCATGATGTCATGTAAAGATAGCTTTGTAAGGTAAAAATTGGGGATTGGGGGGAAGACAAGGGGCTTGGCAGATGGGAACCTCCGAACTCTGCTTGCAACAAAGAGAGAGGACCTTAAGAGTGAGCAGGTTCAGTCTTTAGTTTAAACTAATTGTCTGTGGTATGCGATGTCAGCCATCCCTGTCCCTCGGTGTTACAGCAGAAATGTGACACATTCCTTGTGTTTATGGTAATGCAAAACAAATTAAAAGGAAAAACCAAAACAAAACAGAGTTGCAGCCCACATTTTTGCTGTCCAGGGTCAAAAAGAAGAGGACAGTCACAGCTGTCAAGACCAAGGGGACAGGGGCCCAAGGGAGGATGGTGGGTCAGGAGAAGCTTTGCTCCCTTGAGGTGCTCAGAGCGGGTCAGGTTGGGGCTCAGGGCTCTCACCCAATGAAATGAGGATAATTTGCCTCAGATAACTGTAGATCACAAGACGCTCAGATAACTGGCTCTCGACCATATGCAAATGATGTGGCCTATTTCTCAGGTATTAACCTGCCAAGGGATCTCTCAAGACACGTATATGTCGCACGCTTTCTTCTATTTTCCAAACACCAGTGTAACATCTTTAACCATAAAACCCCAGATCACACATGGAAGCCAGGTTCCGGACAGGGGACATGATGACTGAAGGTCACAGGGAGAAGGAAAGAAACCAGGGGACAGTCACGGTCAAGGTGGGGGGCACTGAGCTCCTCAGGAAACTCCCACGGTGGAGGTCCAGGAGCTTCTGGGCTCAGTATGCCCCCAGAGCCCCAGTCATAACTGCCGGTGAATCCTGCACCCCACCCCATGTCCTAAGACACTCAGACATCTCCGGTCACTGCCACTCCTTTGGCTGCTCCCTGTTCATTAAATAAAATACCTTTTGCAGTCATTGACAAGACAGTAACTGTCATCAATTTATTTTTGTCTTAACATACAGCAGTGTTCATAGACTGCTTCCAGAAACTTCTCCAAAGCCTTGTTTGTACATCAGAAAGTGCTAAAAAGGAGTCTCCCTAAACAAAGCGTGTTTCCTCACTAAGAATAAAATTAGTGAAGCTTGTGAAAAATGAAGCTCTGTGCGACCTCATGCCATTAAAGTAGCTGTGACATCACATCACTGCAAGGACTGGGAAGCCAAGTCACATGAGGACTGGAGGGCGCTGCCCCCTCAGGGGTGTCCGTTTGGTCCCCTGGCCTCCGCGATGTGGCAGGCCAGGGGCTCCACTAGCCTGGTATGGGCATCACTGTCCCGGGATCTCCATCCCACAGGGACATCAGAAACCATACAGTCTCTTTAAAAGAGGAGGTGATGTCATTATATCAGGAAACAGACTGAGACTGCAGATTAATAGAAGAAATGACAGCGTGTCAGTGACTAAGTCTGCATGTTCTGGTAAATTTTATAACCATTGTGAGACATGGTTTCCATCCTGGCAAACTGGGAATTCTCTCTCTCTTCCTGTGTCATGCTCTTTCTCTTTCACCAGTAAAAATAGTGGCTTGTTAATGAGAAAGTAGATGTTAGAAATCAAGTCAAACAGATGTAATTATTGGACTAGTTGAAATATTTTCATAAACTTTTGTTGGACATGAACAAAATACAAAAACCTGGTGAGCCCGGGACCCTGTCCCCTCAGGGAGTATTCCACAGCCTGGAGCCCTGGATGCCCTGTGTCACATCTCCATTCCAGAAGATTCCGGCCTCTGTCTCCTGTCACTCTCTCCCTGTGGTCACTAAGCTTGCTCTCCAATGCTGTGGATAGCGTCAGGGCAGGTTTTTATCTCATTCTGTCTCCACAGTCTTTTCCATCAGTGTAAAGTGCACGCCAGGTACCAAGTCGTGTTTATTGTAAGAACTGATAAACAAACCAATGAATCACTCTGAACCTTATTGATTGTTTCCAGGTGTGCAGATACTTCTGATCTCAGAGACCAGCTTGAGTTGGTATGGACATCAGCCTGTCCTCTGAAGGTCATTTTGTTTGTTGCTTTGAAGAAAGTTTTTTAAACATTTAAACAAAATCCCAAATCATTTTTAAAATTTTCTTTTAAATGTAGGATATAAGAAAACTTTTTTTTTTTTCATTTTTATTGTTAGACTTATTGGGGTGACATCTGTTAGCAAGGATTACATAGGTTTCAGGCATAAAATTCCACAGTGCATTGTCAACTTGATGCATAATAAATTCACCACCTAATGTGACCCCTCTTTCCATCCCCTTATATTTAGCTTCCCCCCCTCCTCTCCCACCCCCTCCCCTTTCTCCCCTCCCTAACCCACTCGTCCCCAAATAAACATTAAACTATCGATTGTGTCCATGGGTTATTTGTTTGTTCAGTTCTTTTTTCTTTGCTTTCAGTTTTATATTCCGCATATGAGTGAAA
>PVJL010016607.1:0-20475 GCA_004026885.1 Lyroderma lyra
ATGTTAGCATGGACATTTTTAGTTACCTTAGATTTTCTTTAACAAATCTAATTAAGTAGTTAAATTATGATCCCTTAGAGAAGGCATAGGTATGGGAAGAAATAACAAGTTTGTTGTAAAAATTACAACCCATATCTGTGTTTCAGAGAAACAGTTTAGCAATCAACTAAGAGAATCTTACATTTAAAGAAAATAGTTGATTCAAATGAGTTGCTTTTCACTATTTTCATGTATCTAAAACATAAGAAAAACCTTCTGTACTACTTCTTTTTTAACAATTTAAACTTATTAATTTCTCTCTTTCCTCCCTCACACATCTTTACCCTTGCCTCTCAAAGTTGGAGCTAGGTTTTGTGTTGCCTTATTACACACACACACACACACACACACACACACACACACTTCATTGAAATTATTCAGATTCTTGTAATGCCTTGAATGTCTATTTTTCAGCTTGAAGCTAACTAATCATGACAGAAAGAAACATTTGTTTTTCTTTTATAAGTGTACTTGTGTGTAAACTAATTCTGACATCAATATAATCTCATGTAATAAATTCAATAAGCTTTTGTGGACCAGAAAAAGTATACTAGGCCTTTGGGAACTCCACTGCTATCAAATTCAGTTTTAATCTGTTATCCAAATTTCAGTAATTAATTGAAAATTAACTCATCATATGTATTCATTGCACATTTTTCTGATAAGAACTTCTGTGTTTAATAAAGACAATAGGGATATTTGTGTTATGATTATTGTTGATAGTATTTCTATAATCCTTCAAATTATTTTTGAATATCCCTTTTGAAATTTTGTGTTTTTAAATTCTATAACTGCAAATCTCTGTAAATAGGGGAATTTTCAGTTTGGGACAAATTATTATCCAGAGAAACTTCAATTATATGATACAGCATTTGATTTGGGCAATTTTGAAATTTTCTGTGTCTGGAATACCGTAAAAGTATTTTCAGGGCTAGATTTACCAATCTAATACTCTAAAGGCAATTTTTTTTTACTGTATAATGTAATGCCACAAACATTTCCTATAGCAAAATTTTAATTAAAATGGAGAAAACATCAATATGTAATACTATTACTGCTAATTTCCATGGAGTCTGAAAAACCAGAGACAAGGATTTTCATTTCTTTCCATTGCTAAAGATCAGGCATAGGTACAAAGAATCTACGTTCATTAAAAATATCTGAAGTACATTTATGTAAATTACTGACTTAAATTATTCATAAGTTTCTCTCTGCAGTTTTGTACACTTAGAGAGTGTTCTTTCTCTAAATTTGGTTTACAATCCCCGAAGGTTCTCAAAGTGCTAATTCTATTCAATTCTTGACTTTCAGTTTCAGGCTCTTGAGCAAATAAATTATTCTTTGCCTGACACTTATAAAATGTTACTCAATTTTTGTAGTTGTACAATCTTTTAGTTTTATAAAGTTGATAAATTATTTAGCCATAAAAGTGATTCTTACAGTCAGATTTGTCTTCAGATATTATGATAGTTTATCAAATCATTACTGAAAATTTGTGTAAAGTCTGGATTCAGATAGTGTTATATTGAATAATTTGTATCCATAATTTTATTGCCAAACATCCAAGCCTCCTGCATAAAAGTATTGCAAATTTAAAATGAATAAAGACTGATTGGGAAAAAAAGAGAGAGACTTGTTTATTACGAAGAGCTTCTTTTGTTTTGTTTCTCTAAGTGTGCAGACCTTTGTTATAGTCCTTACACCTAAGGAAAAGTAGCATTTTATATTTATATTTATATTTGGTGACATATTATAGAGAAGACAACATAGGCCTGTGATAATAAAGCCTGAGTATAGTTCCTGGCTTGGACCCTTCTCAACCGTGTGACTATAGATCATTAACTTCCTGAGACACGATTTTCAAAGCTCTGAGACTAAGGCTAAATATGTTAGATGGCTGATTTCAGAGTACTCACTCAAAATAGTATTTTCATTACTCATTTAGTGCATTTGAAAGCAAATTGTTATTCAATAAAAGGTGTATTATACATTTTCCTATCCACGTGTGAACTTTGGAGTATGTTAAAGTAGACGACAAGAATTTGATTGAGTAAGTAATCACATGCCTGTCCTGGCTCTCCAAATACCTCCTTCACAGTGTCACATCCACTGCCATTTTAACACAATAACTGACTAGTCATTTTAAGAGACTCACTAATGCTAAAATTTGTTCATAGAAAGTTAGTGAAACAACAAAATTTACCTCCTAGGTAAAAAGTTATTTTACTTTTAATATTTTTAATATAATGAAAGTCTCTTTTAAAGTTTTAAAAATCTTAACTTTAATACAAGTATAGATATTTTCATGCCTGCTTCATCCTAGATTTAACCAATAATATATTAGTTGGATTCCTTGCTACAAGTTTTGCTTTTTGGTTTATAGACCTTGTAAATATGAATGAAACTATTTTCAGAATTAATATACTTAGGATCCTAGTTATACCTACTTTTTGTGTGCAGTTGTAAAAATCCAACGCATTTATTTTATACTGCATTTTCAGAAAAAATAATCAACTTTTAAAATTAATTAAAACAGTATGCATTAAGGCAGTGGTTCTCAACTTTCCTAATGCTGCGACCCTTTAATACAGTTCCTCATGTTGTGGTGACCCCCATAAAATTATTTTCGTTGCTACATCATAACTGTAATTTTGCTACTGCTATGAATCATTATGTAAATATCTGATAGGTGTTTTCCGATGGTCTTAGGCAACCCCTGTGAAAGGGTCATTCAACCCCCAAAGGGGTCGTGACCCACGGGTTGAGAACCACTGCATGAAGGGAATACATATATTTTTAGATAGTTTATATTTTTTCATGGATAAATAATAATTTTCTTCAGTGAATGTAAAATATGAATGTAGGTCTTTGATTTTTCTATATGTAATCTAACCTTCTCTTCTTATATATGATCAATCATACATATTCAGTTATGTACAGAATACATACCCATTTTTGTCTGAATCAATGATTGCCATATTTTTCTCAATTTTAGTCATTGCTGTTATCTAAGAGTTTAATAAAAATTTTAATTGACATAACTTCAAAAGAATGGATCTTATTTATTTGAAAGCATGTATTTCTGTATTATATAAATATTATAATTGTTAAATGAGTGAGTGAAATAAAACATTGATTATATACCTTCTGTTTTTCTACATTTCATCTTGTGGCATCTTGTATTTCATTATACTCTAGATTTTCTTTCTATATTTTATTTTCTTCCACATTCTTTCTACATTATATTTTATATTTCAAAATTCCTGAAAAAGGAACATCTGCTTTTCTTGAAACCATGTTTTAAGATGGCTTCACAGGATAATTTATAAAATTTAAATTAAAATAGTTATATTTAGCTAAGTGAACAGAATTTAAAGTTATGATGCGCTCATGTGTGCCTTCATAAGTTACTTACCTGCCATTAATTTTTATTTTTAAAATTTTCCAATTACCTAGTATTATAGGTGCAATAGTGATTAACCAGGAACAAAGACCATGATCCTCATTGAGCTTACAGTCTAGTGGATGCAAAAATATTAATAAAAATAATGTTATAAAGATATACAAGTGTAAATTCGTCACCCTAATGCCTGTTATGAAGCAGAGTACATGATGCGATGATCAGAGAGAACACAGAAGGTTTCTTGAAGGAAATGATGTTTGAGATATGAAAACCATGATCAAAGTAGGCAAGGAGGTAGCAAAAGAGCATTTCAGAGAGGGAGCCCCATATACTAAAGGCATTTGGTAGGATTTGAATCCATCCTCATTAATTCTATAAATGGCTATTTTTATTTACAATAAAAATATTTAATTGCAATCAAGCACATACATATTGATTTCTAGAATGTATTGTTTTTTATTTGTATAAATGTTACTGTTATTATTAATAATAAGTCTTTTTGTGTTCATCTGTGGATTACTATAAATCAACAATTTAATTACAGCTACCTATTCTGGACTGAATGGGGACAGATGCCCTGCATTGGAAAGGCTCGCTTAGATGGCTCAGAGAAGGTTGTCCTTGTGAGCATGGGAATTGCATGGCCCAATGGCATATCCATTGACTATGAGGTAGGTCGGTTGGATTTGTTTTCATCAGTGTTTAAATTGCACTAACTGCCAACTTGCTTTAGTCTAATTTTAGTGTTCTTTTATTTCCTTAATAAAAAACATAATCTAAAGCCATTTATAATACTATTTTTCAATTGGTCTTTAGGAAAATAAGTTGTACTGGTGTGATGCTCGTACAGACAAAATAGAAAGAATCAACCTTGAGACCGGAGGGAATCGCGAAGTGGTACTGTCAGGGAGCAATGTGGATATGTTTTCCGTCGCAGTCTTTGGGGCTTACATCTACTGGTCTGACAGGTAATTTATTTTTTTATAACTATTAAAGTCTCAGAATGTTATTTCAGTGCCAGTTTCTTTAACCTTGTAGGATTAGCCATTCCTTAGCAAGGTCACCAAAAGGATCTGACGAAGCCAAGGAATTTCCATGGGAAAGACAGTTCATCACTCTTTCTAGTCCAGGCTCAATGGATTTCAATGTTACAGACGAAAGTTGGTTTCTTTCCCTTTGGCTGGACCATCTATCTTCAGCTTAAATAACTGGCTTGATTTTAATTAATTGAAGAGTGTTGATCATGTATGTTCTTCTTGGCAGAGCACATGCCAATGGATCCATCAGAAGGGGCCACAAGAATGATGCCACAGAGGCCATAACCATGAGAAATGGTCTTGGAGTCAACCTGAAGGAGGTTAAAATCTTTAACCGAGTAAGAGAGAAAGGTCGGCATTCTTGTATAATAAATGCATTTATATCTCTTTCTCTTATTTTTTGAAATATTTATCATATTTAGGTTTGGAATTAATTCTTACATGAGTTCAAAACCTCAAAAACTGTTTTATTTTTGCACATCTAATTTCCTATAAATTTTTTATACCAGCCTAATGAAATGAATATATAATATTTTATATATAGATATTTTAGCCTAGGACAGTGCATGTATATGCATATTAGATACTAAAAGGCAGCCATAGTGTTCCTTATTTATTATATTTTAATATGCAAGGGCTGTCCAAAAACTTCAGCCATGAATGCCTCTATTTTTTATATTATATATGGCTGGATACTTTCTGGACAGCCCTCATATAAGTTGATTATAACTCCAGTAGGTTGCTGTTCATATGAACTATATCCAAGTCATCCCTTCCTTAAAATGTGTATTTTGAAACTGACATGACAATGATTTGACTATTAAAAAAATACTTGCATTAAAAGAATGTTTATTTATATGTTTACTAAAATAGTGTTTAATTTTTTTGATATATTTGTTCGGTGATAATGATGATGGATTCATAGAGAAGAATTAACCCAGTGGAGATATCGTAATAGCATTTTACATCTTCACTCAAAATCGGAGTGAAAAACTTACACCCAATATACTTAGGATGCTAGCCATATTGAACCCCTAAGTTTCTTTGATACCTCACATACTTCGTAGACATAGAGTTTGAAGTAGTACATGTACATGTTTTTTGGTGCATTCATTTCATATTTCGAGCGAATCTATTACCTATGCCAAAAATTACAATACATATACTTATTATAATCATGGTATCAAATTTTGAAAAGTTATACATTTAACTAATTTATTAAGATATGTTTTTAATGCTTTTATTTAGCTAGTGAGGAAAACAGAAGGGTGTGATCTTTGAAATAAATCCAAGATTTTAAACCATGAAATTAAAACAATCAGTACTTTATAGTGTTTGATTTTTTTTTACTGACCAGTCTAAAAATTAAGAATAAAAAACAATATTCAACTTTAAATTTTATCGTTTCTGTAAGAAAAAACCTATTTGCAAAACAATCAAACAAACAAAACACATGTGTGTATTTGTGTTGTTTTATTTTCATCCTCAGGGACCAATGTTTGTGCCAAGAACAATGGTGGATGTCAGCAACTCTGTCTTTATAGAGGAAGTTCTTGGAGAACTTGTGCTTGTGCCCATGGATATTTGGCAGAGGACGGAGTCACTTGCCTAAGACATGAAGGTTATTTGCTTTATTCAGGAAGAACAATATTAAAAAGTATACATCTTTCTGATGAAACCAATTTGAATTCGCCAGTAAGGCCATATGAGAATCCAAATTATTTTAAGAATGTCATAGCCTTGGCTTTTGACTATAATCAAAGAAGAAGAGGTACCAACCGAATCTTTTACAGTGATGCACACTTCGGAAATATACAGCTTATTAAAGATAACTGGGAAGACAGACAAGTAATTGTTGAAAGTAAGTACAACAATTTATTTTAAATGGTTTAATGGAAATGAGTATCATTTGGATCAGTAGAGACATTAGAGTGGTAAATTCATGTAGCAATTATATTTTCCTAGAGTTTATATTCAAGAACAAATGCAACTAAATCATTTACCCTCCCCCCAAAAACAAAGAAGCAATTAACTATTAGCATGTAAGTATGTATATATTAGTTTCTAATTGTGCAGCTTTCAGTTTATTCCTTTATAATATTTCTTATAAATAAGTATATTAAAATTCATGGAAAATATTTTTTCAGTATAAAAATCACTAATTTTATTTTCTTCCAGTAGGTGAAATTATATTTTTAAGAATACCTAATTACATTCAGTGAATTGTACTTTCTCGAACAGATATCAGAGATTTTTTTGCATGTGTGTGTATATACATTTTCTCAATGAGAAAATGTTATTAAAGGAATAATCTAATATTTTAAGTATTTACTCCAACATAATATTGTATGGATTATCCACATAACTTAGAGAAACCTCTCATGTCTTTCAACTTTTACAAATACTATCTTCATATTCCTCATCCATCTCTTTTTAATACCTTGGTGTGATTTCTATATATTTCCCACTTTTCCAATTTCACTATACTAAGATCTATCATTTTATTACTTTTTAGATTGCAAAATACTATATAAATTTATTATACAGTATTCCACTAGTATGGATTTAAATGAAAATTCTGCCTCATCAATGCAACATATGTTTCATTTAGTTACTCATAATCAATGGCTGTTAGGCCTCCAGAATTTTCCTTATGTATATTTGGGTGTATTGTATGTAATTACAAAAATAACATCTTACATGTATTATACAGCTACTTTTTTCCCACTTACAATATATCTTGAAAAGTTTTCATTTCAGTGCATAAGGCTCTGTCTCATTCTTCTGAAAGCCTGTTCCTAATTATATATTAAGGATAAACTAACTTATTTAGTCTTTTCTTTTTCTTTTTTTTTTTTTTTGGTATGTGGGTAGCTCCCTGACTGGGAATTGAACCCAGGCCGCAGCACTGACAGCACCAGCGCCGAAGCCTTAAGCCACTACACCATCAGGGAACTCCCCTATTTAGTCTTTTCTTATTGATAAACATTAAGGATTTTTCTGGTTCCTCATCATTACCTACAAGGTCACAATGAACATTAGCACATATAAATATGTTTATTCACACATGTATTTTTCTTCATAGAATCCTAGAATTACAAAGTAAAAATCTATTTATTATTTTTTTTGTTTTAATTATTGACTTATGTTTTAGTTAGAGTTGATACTCAATATTATTTTTATTTTATATTATTTTTATATTACTCTCAAGTGTACATCATAGAAGTTATACGTTTATATAATTTATGAAGTGATCCCTCCAGTTAGTCTAGTACCCACCTGGCACTATACATAGTTGTTACAATAGTATTAACTATATTCTCTATATTGTACATTACATCCCCATGCCTCTTTGATAAGTACTAATTTGTACTTCTTAATTCCTTCAACTTTTTCACCCAGTTCCCCAAATCTCCTCCACTCTGGCAATCATCAGTTTGTTCTCTGAATCTAAAGTTTGTTTCTGTTTTGTTGTTTGTTTTGTTTTTCATATTCCACATGTGAGTGAAATCATGTGGCATTTGTCTTTTCTGTCTGACTTATTGCATTTAGCATAATACCCCCTAGGTCCATCCACGTTGTCACAAATGGTAAGATTCCATTCTTTTTTATGGCAGAGTAATATTTCACTGTATATATGTAGCACATGTTCATTCAGTCACATATTAATGGGTACTTGGGTTTTTTCAATATCTTGGCTATTGTAAATTGTGCTGCAATAAACATAGGGGTGCATATGTCTTTCAAATTAGTGTTTTGATTTATTTAAATAAATACTCAGTAGTGTAATTGCTGGGTCATAAGGTAGGTCTACTTTTAATTTTTTGAAGAACCTTCATATTGTTTTCTATAGTGGCTTCATCAGTTTGCCATCCCACCAATAGTGAATGAAGGTTCCCTTTTCTCCTTAACCTTGCCAACATTTGTTTACTTGTGTATTGATGATACACATTCTGTCAGGTGATACCTCATTATGGTTTTTATTTGCAATTCTCTGATGATTAGTGAGGTTGACCATCTTTTCGTATGTTTGTTGGCCATCTATCTGTATGTCCTCTTTGGAGAAATGTCTGTTCAGGTCCTCTTCCCATTTTTTAATTAGATTGTTTTTTATTTTTGGTATTTAGTTGTATGAGTTCTTTATAAATTTTTATACTAACCATTAACCTCTTGTTAGGTATATCATTGGTGCGTATCTTCTCCAATTCAGTAAGCTGTCCTTTTGTTTTGTTAGTGGTTTCCTTTGCTGTGAAAAAACTTTTTAGTTTGATGTCCCCTTTGTTTATTCATTCTTTTGTTTCTCTTGCCCAAGGAGATGTAGGAATTCAGACAGTTAATTTTGTTAACTCATCCTAGAAAAAGTGCTACACACCTCATTGCTGAATGTTACTACGGTCACCTTCGAAGTACTCCCCTTGGGAAGCTATACACAGACTCCAGCACACAGCTTACCCTTCAAAGCAATTTTGGAACTCTTTTTCTGGAATGGCCTTCAAAGACATTGCCATACCCCAAAATCGGACAATTAAGTTCTTGAACTTGCCACTGGGCACTTACATTGGCAGCACTGTACAACTTTGGCAAGGTTATGACACCTTACTGAGTTGTTTGTACAGTGCTACCAACATAAGCGCATGGTGGCAAGTTTGCAAACTTAATTTTCAGATGTTGAGATATGACAATGGCTCTAATAGTCATTTCAGACAAAGAATTCCAAAATTCCTTTGAAGAGTGGACTAGGTGCTAGTGTTGGTGCATAGCTTCCCCAAGGGATACACTAAATGTGACCATAGTGATATTCAGCAATGAGGTATATAGCTCTTTTTCTGGAATGAGTTTGCGAAATTAATTGTCCGACCTACTATCAGGAAAAAATGACTCTTCATTTTTTTTGTTTATAATGACTCTTAATTTTTTTTGTTTATAGCTGTTCAACTTTCTCTTCAAAAAGACCATATTAATTTACATTTTTATCAACTGTCTATAAAATAGGTTATATTCCCATACTTTTACCAACCATGGTTTTATAATTTTTATCTAATGACTATCTAATAAGTTAAATAGTTAATGTATGTTAATACACATTTACCTGATAACTAGTGAGATTCAGCATCTACTTGTATATTTACACATATAAAAATAGATTATTTTATTCATTCATTTATTATTAGTTTCAGGTGTATAAAACAACATAATGACTCATCATTCACTCCCCTCACTAAGTGATAACCCCAGCAAGCCTGCAACTCACCTGACATCGTACATAGCTATTATAATATCATTCACTATATTCCCTATGCTATACTTTATATCCCATGACTATATATATTTTAATTATATTCATATTCAATATTATTTTATATTAGTTTCAGATATACAGCATAGTGGTTAGGCATCTATGTAATTTACGAATTGATATCCCTGATAACTCCAGTACCTATCATCTAACACCATACATATTTTTACGGCATTACTGACAATTCCCCATACTATATTTCACATCTCCATGACTATTTTGTGACTATCAATTTGTACTTCTTAATCTCTTTACCTTTGTCACCCAAGACAATTTTAAATCAAACTTCATACTATGTGATGCCATCCCATCTTATACCTGCCACTGTTAATATTTTTTTAATATTTAATGTATTTTGTAATACTCTTTGCCTTTTCAAAACCTACTCAACCTTTTCAAATGACTTCACCCATATACTTTACAAATACACATTCTTGTTTCTTTATTTCACAGGTTATGATACTTATTGATAATTTCTTACCAATTTATATATTCCAGAACAAACATTTTGGCTTTTCTGTGTGTGTGTGTGTGTGTGTGTGTGTGTGTGTGTGAAAATTGTAACTGTACTCATGATAGAGTTCAGAAGTATTTGAGATTTGTTGATCCTTTCAGTACATCTCTATGAAATTTTACATTATAATATACTTTTGTTGTCCATTTTCCTAGACTTATAAAATTCAATTGGAAATGCTCATTTATATTCATAACATAGGTAATTTATTTATTTATTTGTTGTGCTCCAATTTATTTGTCAGGCAACTTGTAAGTAAAGATGAATAAAAGTTCATAGACTTTAGAGGTCGTAGTTCAAGAATAAAACTACAAATAAATAAACATTGACATTCAATAGAAGCCACAGAATCCACAAATACCAAAGGCCTAGAAAATAAAAACAATCTATCTGGGGAAAGGTAAAGAATTACAAGGAGCTGAGCTGAGGACATTTAAAGGATCAGTAGGTGTCGGTGTCGATCCTTTGGTTGGGCCAGGTAGAGGAGAACAGAAGGAAAGATCATTCTAAACTTGTGGTTTTCTAGTGTCATCCCTGGGGATCCCCAGTACATGTTCAAGGAGTCTAAGAGTTCAAAACAATTTTCATAGTAACATTAGATATTCAACTTTATTTCCACTGTGTTGATATTAGCACTGATGGTACACAAGCCGAGGTGGCTAAATTGCTGGTACCTTAGCACTAATCAAAAGAGTAGCACCAAACTGTACTAGAAGTCATTGTATTTTTCAATGCTACATAATAGTAGGGAAAAAGAGCCAGTTTCACTTAACATCTTTGAAAAAGGATAAAATAATTTAATTTTATTATATCCTGATCCCTCAGTACACATCTTTGTAATATTCTGTGTGATGAAATGTGCATAAGGCACTTCTGTTACATTCTGAAGTACAATGGTTACTTGAAGGAAAACCATGTATTTGTGTGATTATTTGAGTCCATGCTTCTTTGAAGGAAAATGATTTTTAACTTGAAAGAATGAGGAGCAGACAAATTGTAGTTACTCACACCTCAGTGTGTTGCAGTCATTTTCTAAAGAATGAATACAATGTCTTTCACTACAAGGAAAATGATCAACAGTATTTGCTGCAAATAATAAGAATTAAGCTTTGAGGTAAAAATTAAAACTTTGTAAGACTTGTATGTAACACAGTAGGCTTGATAACTTTCCAATGTTTAAAGGCTATTCTGACAACATGAGGGTGATATAAACTAATGTGATTTTGGGAGTGTTGCACAATGCAACACAATAACATTTGAAAGATACGCGTAACTTGGGAAACACGTATTTTCCCAATGACATGATAAAATCGTTCATGGATAAATGATCCATTTGAAGTACAAGATAGACGAATGAATTTTAAAGTAATGCAATATGAAAAAGTCATCACTGTGGCTTCTATTACACACTGAATCTATCCTTTAAGTAACCACCTCTTGTCATGTGTTGGTATAATATGAAAGAATATTCTTTTTCAAATTCATAGCCATGTGGGTCTTGATTTTCTTCATATACTTCAATCAAAGCAGCAAAACAGATAGGATGAAGAAGTATATGTGAGTATCCAGATGTCTTCTAGTAATCCAGGCATTATAGAGATTTATAAAATTATAAGACAATACTTGCTACTCATTTTTAAAAAATACAGCTATTTTAATGTGTTATTTATATTAATATGCAATCAGTTCATTTTGGTTATTTTAATATAAATTAGTACACACTTAAAATTTTTTCAGCTTAAATGCGTAATATGGTAAGTAACTATGGAGCTCTTGATAACTTTTAAGAGTGTAAAATGCCTTAGATCAAAAAGATTGTAAACTATTCTAGATTAAGGGCTCAGTAATTTTTAGCATAAAGACATGGAAAGCACAGGGTAGACAAAGAGTTACATGTCATTTGGTATGATTAAAACATGACTTGTATGGTATGAGTTGATGTTAGATCAAGCTCTAGTCCTATTGAAGAATTTGTTCAAAATTAGAAACATTTTTAAAAGTTTTATTGAGATATACAGGGTCTGGTAAAAGTAATGCCCAGACTTGAGTTATGATTTTATTATAAAATCATAATGATACATGCTTATGATTTTGTAATAAAAGAGTTCATATAGATTATAGAGTAAAAGGTACTTGAATTATGATTGATTTTATTATAAAATCATAAATATGATTTGTCATAAAAAGATTTTGTATAGATTACTAGCTCATAAAAAAGTGGCATTATTTGTGTCAGACCCTGTATTTTACATACCATACAGTTCACCCATTGCAAGTGTACATTTTGAGTGTATTACATTGTTAACTTTTACAGTTAAGTAAATATATATGTATGTATATGATTTTCCATTTTTAACTATTTGCAACTGTACTATTCAGAGATATTAATTCCATTCACAATATTGCACAACCATCACTACTATTTCCAAAACATTTTTATCACTTTAAATAAACTCTCTTTAAGCAATTATTCTGCATTTCCCCTCCCTACAGCCCCTGGTAACATTTAATCTGCTTTCTTTCTCTATGAATTTAGCTATTTCACATAAGTGGAGTTCTACAATATTGTCATTTTTGTTTGTGACCTATTTCAGTTACCAAAATGTTTTCAAAGTCCAGCCATGGTGTAGCATGTTATCAGAAGCCCATTCCTCTTTTCATGTTTGAATAATAGTGTATTGTGTGTATGTGTCTCATTATGTGTATCTATTCATCTGTTTATGGACATGAGCTATTTTGATCTTTTGGCTATTGTGAAAATGCTGCAATGAACATTTTTATGCTAATAATCAATATAAACAGTTTTGATTTTATTCAGTAGAGAAAGGGAAAATAATAGAGTATTGTAAGTTACCTGTATAAATAGGAGTTTTGTTTTATGAAGATCTCTCTGGCTGTGTTATGTTTAGTGAAATTTAAGGGTTATGTCTGAATTCAGAGATGCCATAGGAGGAGATTACAAAAGATCCTGTTTCCACAGTGATAAATTAAACTGAAAACATATTAACAAAAGTATACATACAGCCAAACAGTTCTAATCCTCCATTCCAAAATCAAAGTAAGTAAAACCAATAATATTTTGTGGCAGTAGGTATTAACTCACATGTGTAGAGAAGAATTGTAACATAATGGGTGGGAATTTGGAATCAGTCAAGTTGGGATTCAAAGTCTAGCATGCTTTTTACTTCCTGTGTAATACTATCAATTTCCAGACTTACAAAATATAAAACCAACTTATATTTTTGTTGAGATTGTATAAGAAAGGGCATGTAAAGAATGTGCAAATAAGCATAATTTTATTTAATTTAAAACATTATATTACTGTGATACATATGTGGATTATTTAGGATAATTATGTTTGTCCTAAATTATTTTCAGAAGATGCATTAGATTAGTTAAACAATCAAGCATAATTGTAATTACAGATATATGATAGTATGTTAAGGTCAGACTAGAAGTTAAAAATTAAGATTAGGCTACACATTTTTATTGTTAGACTTATTGGAGTGACATCTGTTAGCGAGGATTACATAGGTTTCAGGCATACAATTCTACAGTGCGTTGTAAACTTCTTGTATAATAAGTTCACCACCTAATGTGAGTTTTCTTTTCTAAATACATTTTTTACCAACTCCTACCCTCACCAAGAAGTTGCTAACTTGTTTAACCATTGTAGTCCTCAGTTGAAGTTTTATAGTTTGACTTGCTTGACCAAAAAATAAAAACAAAACAACAAACAACAAGTAAAACAAAACAAAATAACTCCTTCCCAAAAAATGACTTACTGCCACACATAAATTAATACAAGTGAGATTGAAAATTTATTTTTCTCCTGGTATTCTATTTTAACATCTCTGGAATGATACATTTTGTTACATCTTTTGCCACTTACACCCACAAAAAATTAATGAAAATGTTTAGGTATTTAAAGATGTCAGAAAGCTTTAAATAGTTTTCCCAATCAGATTTAGAGTGGGATCCTTCATGTATCTAAATATGGAGGTAGGAGGGATAATAGTTCTCTCCTTTATCTCCCCAGTTTATGGAGAAGAAACGTTTTGCTCTGAGGCTTATACCAAAAGAAGGTATTATTTCACACCTGTCAGAATAGCTGTCATCAGAATAAGAGATAACAAGTGTTGGTGATACTATGGAGAAAAGGGAACACTTGCACACTGTTAGTGGGAATGTAAATTGGTGCAACCACTATGGAAAACAGTATGGAGGTTCCCCAAAAAGTTAAAAGTAGAACTACTATATGATCCATTAATTCCACTTCTGGGTATTTATCCAAAGAAAATGAAAACACTAACTTGAAAATATACATGAATCCCCTTGTCAATTGCAGCCTCTAATACTATAGCCAAGCTATGGGTACAACCAGTGTCCACTGATAGATGAATAGATAAAGAAATTGTGATTGATTACACACGCGTGTGCATGCATTCACACACATACACACACACACACACATACACACACACACACACACACACACACTGGAGTATTTTATAAAAAAGAATGAAATTCTGCTATTTGTGACTACATGAGAATTCAAGGGCATTAGGTTAAGTAAAATAAGTCAAACAAAGACAAATACTGTATGTGGAATCTAAAGGGAACAAAATAAAATTTTAAAAAAAGAACTTGGTGTCATGTGCACTACATTCTACTGAAGTTTTGCAAGGCAACCTGTAAGTGTGATCAGGTCTTGGAGGCAAAGAATTGACAAGGGTAACTCAATAGTCTTCAGTTTTCAGTATTGGGATTTTTCAGAGACTGAAAGCTGCCCAATTCTTCTTATATGTTTTTGAATAGCTGACACCAGTAGGAATCGAAGTCAATGTGGGCAAATAGTAGGATTTCTATGCCGAGAATTACAGTCTTAACAAGACAGGAAACTGAAAATTTTTATGCAAAGGTGTTCAGGTTTAGGGGACTGCTCCAATAGATAATGTTAGATGGACTGATAAAATTTCTGTTTGCAAAATCTAAAGTCCTAGGCCATGTCTGTGAGAAAGAAAGTTAAGATCAGTGTTTATTATAAAACTTAAACTTCACTAAGGGACATATGGAGGGCTTTAAAATTGTTATAGTTAGTGATAAAGAATGGAGACAAGGTTGGAAAGGAGCCTGGCAAACTGATACATCTTTCATAGGGTAGAGCAATTATAAAGATGTTAGGTGGACTTGGAGAACAGATCACGATTCAGATATGAGTTAATGTCTAAGTATTGAATTACTGCCAACTAAGGTCTCAGTAGGTGAGTGAGGCTGGAGAAACTGAGATTACTAATCCCTAATCAGAGTCATTTCTGTATTAAATGTCATTTTAAATTTAATTTCATGTATTTCTTTTTTTAATCTCTAATCTTGGAGTTGAGAGATTAGTTTATATCAATTAGTTTTAATTCTATAATAAAGCATTCCAGAATTCAGTGTCTAAAAACAACAACTGCTTCTTTCTCCTAGTATTGTATGGATTGTCTCGGTGGTTCTTCTGGTCTGTGTCAGCTGTTCAGATGTCTGGCCAGCTGGCAGATCAGATGGTAGCTGGATGATGAAGGATGGCCTTCCTCATATGTCTGGCAGTAGGCAGGCTGTGCTCCAGATTACTGGGCCACAAATCTCTCATTATCCAGCAGACTAGCTTGGCCTGGTCACAAGTTTCCAAGAAAGAGCTGGCCCCAATATGAACATTTCACAAGCCATTTTTACTAATCTGCCACTGGTTAAGGCAAGTCACATGACCAAGTCTGGATTCAGGGAATAGAGAAATAGACTCACATTAATGGGAGGAGCTGTGAAGGGACTGCACACATATATGAAATGGAAGAGGTTGCAACTTCTATAATCAATACAATTGTATAAGTGATTATTAGCCTATCTCTAGAACCTCCAAAATAATACACTAAATGTGGCCTGGCTTTTGAAACTCACTTTCTTATTATTTGTTTATTTGTTACATGTTTCTTGACAACCAATAGTGAGCTGTGACAAAAATATCTGGCTTTATACATGAGTTACAGATCTATCTATATTTGGTAGTAAAGAAATAGAATGAGACATGAATTGTCTATTGGGGAAAAGATATAACAAAACAATGGAGGAGTTAGTGAATTTAATGACACTTACTTGACTCTATCAACTTGAAAAGTATAAAGGTTTTCAGATTTAGCTCAAATAATGCTGAATTTTCTCACAAATTCTTTGTGATTAGTTGTTATTAATCTACTTTAATCGTCCTACATTTCTGTGTAAGCAATGTGACTGAAAAACTATTTTTTGTAGTTTTGACTTGAACAAGGAAGTTGTAAATGGCAACTAAGGGGAAAAATTTGTGATGTAGATTTTACAAGAGGCATTTTTCATAGAAAGTAGTAAAAGAATGTATACATATTAGAACTTTCCTTTCCTTTTGAGAGATTTATGGCATGAATTCAGCAGATGAAATCAATGACTGTGAATTATAAATAGGTCTTTGAAGAGCTGGATGATGAATTCAGAATTCTTAAGAAAACAGTAGAGCACCTGTGGAAACAGGCAAGGACACCAAGTGAACCCAAGGTTCCTCTTGAGAGATGGTTATAATTTGTATGATAGGAGTGAAGTTGCCTGTTGTTGTTTCAAGGGCAAGATATTTTAATTTCGTATACCCACTAAAATGTGCTAAGGTTTTTCTGGCTTCTAATGCAATAAACAAAGTTTACCAGAAATCAAGAAATATTATATAATCTACATCTCCAACTTGGTTTCCTGAGATTTTCAATATAATGTATTTGTTTAAAAATGTTGAGGGTGGCATTGAGGGAGAGAGAAAGAGAGAGGATGTTAAAAGAATTTGAATTTATACTAAACCAAACCATTATATAAATATAAGTTTAAGTGGCATAAATAAAGATAAATAGATTATATTCCAAAATTTTTCATAGTTAGACTTATTTACAGTACCTACTATAACATAGTATGTAGCTTAGGTTGTCACTCTTGCAGAATAGCATTCCCAAAATACTTCATGTTATTTTCAAATTACTGTTGTTCATTCTGGCAAATCTCCTTAACTTTTGTAGATTTCTACAAAATAGACTTTGCAATATGTAGTTCCATGTTTACTGATATGTTGATAAAGCTGTATTAACCAATTCTCTCCAGCTACACATAATAGAATAGACCCTTTTCTATTTCCTGTGGCAATTTAAACCCAATGATCTTCCTTTTTATTTTTCTTTCATTATGCAATTTTTCTTCATGAACACAGTATTGTTATTGATGCTTTCATACATTTATCAGTTTCCCTACAATTTTCAGTAACAGTTTTTTACACTATTGTTCTCTGTTTTCATTTTCTGCTAAAGCTTACCAATAGCCTGAATCTGATCCCTTCGCACTGCTCCACCTAAAGTCTTTGAACTCAGTGTCCCTTCGCTCTAAACACAACCTGATCACATTGCATATGGCCTATTAGTCTGTTTTTTTCTTTACCTCCATTATAATTATTATCTTATATTTCTCATTTCACTCTTCAGTTAACTCTTTGTTGACCACACCTTTTTGTTTATTTCTTTGTTTGCTTTTTAACCAAGCCTGATCCAAGAGATAAGCCATTTAATGTTATCTCTATCACTTTTCTGTATTGTCAAATACTCCTCTTCTTCTTTTCTGTTTCTGATTATATGAGTTAGTTTCCACAGAAACTTTCTCCCTACTACTCATGGTTATATTTTCCCTTGTAGAAAGCTCAGTCATTGGGATGATTCATACTGAGACCTTTATTATTTATTGTTACCCTAAGTTTAAACTTAGTAAATTTATCTCTTCACCAATGGAACAGTGTGAAATCTTTAAATCATTGGTTCCCAAGAGGTGGTATGTGTACCACTGCGGGTACATGCTAGGCCATTTGGCGGGTGGGGGGGGTACCTAAATTATAATCACTAATGGCAAAAAAACAAGTAAAGTAAAAAAAAATGCAAAACATTAGTTATGGAACAATACATGCTAAGTTTGAATCACCATTAATGGAAACACTTCAAAATTAGATCACATTAGCCAATGATGATTGCTGAGGGCGTGGTTATGAACCCCTCTCCCAAACCACACTTCTACCATCATTATGCACAGTTTCAGAACAATTTATTTGCAAGTTTTCTAGAACTTCTCCAAACATATAAATACATCCGTAGCCATACTGTTTGACCATATGGTATAGTTATTAACTAAATAAAAGTAAGTGGATTGTCTTTCTTTGTGATTTTTTAAAGTAGTTTTTTTATTTAATGTTTAACATAGTTTCAGTTTTTATTGTCATTAATTTTTAAGTGTGTCAGTTACAGATCAGTGGTTGACAACAGGAATGGTATAAAACTAAAGCTTGATGTGGATTATAACCAGTTGCCAAGTACTTCTCAACACACGTCAGCTACGAATACACCCACACCGGGAGATAGTAAAAAGGTGTGTGCCTCAGGTACTACACAGAAGGGAAGGGAAGAGTATATTAAGTATGGGTTTTTATTTGTAGGGGATGATGATGTCCTAAGGCTTTGTGTGTTGTGTGTGGGGGGACATTATCCACCAGTTGCATGAATCCCTTTCTACTCATTTGACATTTAGAAACTAAACATCCTATGTAT
This sequence comes from Lyroderma lyra, assembly GCA_004026885.1. Taxonomy (NCBI): domain Eukaryota; kingdom Metazoa; phylum Chordata; class Mammalia; order Chiroptera; family Megadermatidae; genus Lyroderma; species Lyroderma lyra. The sequence goes on from PVJL010016607.1 coordinate 18,923, forward strand.
AAAAACAAATAAATACATTATTTTTGACAATTAGAAAAGCATCCAACTGTTACTTCGTACATGACATCATGAAAGAAAGACAATGAGAACACACTTGAGGCTTCAGACTGTACTGCTGATTGTATATCTAAATGTGGTAAAAACCACTCCATAGCTGATTATTTAATTTTCTCCTTGTATTATATAAAGGATACTGGGTTTTTTGTATGCTTGGGGAAGAACATGTCCACAAAATTAATACTATCTCTTTTTTAAATAATGCAATGTCTTGAGAAATTCAGGAAATCTCTGATGATGTTGAAGCTGTAACAATAAATAGAATTAGAAAAAGTAAATTCTTTTCCATACAGGTTGCTGAAAGGGTAGATAGATATTGAGGTACCTGGAAGGAAATAAAATTGAGAGAAACTTGTGGCTTTGTTACCCATTCACAGAGTAGATCATAGGTGAAGATACTTTTAATACGATCAATGGTTATTTCATTGAAAAGGACATTAGTTTGTCAAGTTGTGGTGTATGCACTGATGAAGGGAAGGCTTTGTCTGATTGTTTTATAGGCCTACGTAGCCAAATTAAAGAAGTAGCGCCCTGTGTACCATGGAGTCACTGCTGCTTTCATAGACAAAGTCTTGAATCTAAGCCTCTACCTAGTGAACTGAAAGATGTTATTGATGAGGCTGTAAAAGTTGTAAGTTTTATTAAGTTACAACCACAAAATTCCAGATAGTGTAAAGCGCTGTGTGAAGAAATGGATAGCATTCACAACACATTACTTTTTTTATACGGAGGTAAAGTGGCTATTTCTTGGCAAAATACACAGATGTTTTAACTTAGACATGAAGTGCAGGCATTTTTGTGAAGACCGTTGTTTTCATCTTGCTCCTAAGTTTCAGGACAGTGATTGGCTTCAAAATCTTGCACATTTATCAGATATTTTTCTAGAAATAAACAAACTCAACTTAGGACTTCAAAACAGCTCAATCACTAGATTGAAAATAACTGACAAAATTGAGTCAATAAAAACTGGACTTCTGGAAAGAGTGTATTGAAAGAGGTCAGTCTGAAGTTTTTGAAACTGCACACCTTATCTGGGAATGGCTTGTACCTATCCCAAAACATGAAATATAATATTGTTAAGTCACTTGGAAGGTATTCAAGTGTCCTTTTGTAAATACTTCCCTCAACATGGAAAACAAAACTGAATTGCAGATCTCTTCATTTTAGAGTTCTTCAGGGAAGCTAAACTATCAATCAATAAAAAAGTGCAATTAATCGAACTTTCAACCAATTCTTCTTTAAATTCTGATTTTAAAACAAAGCACCTTATTACCTTCTGGGTAGATGTCAGTGAGTAATATGAACAACTCAGTGAGAAGGCACTCAAATAACCTGTTGTCAATTACTAATACTGAACTAGTGGAGAGAGTTTTTGTTTCTGTACCTTCATAAAAAAAAGTATTGCAACAAGCTTAATTCAAGTCTGGATTTAAGACTGTATCTTGCATCTTTTGGCCCGATTTCAAGAAACTAGGTGCATCAAAGCTCAAGGTTTT
>PVJL010016608.1:0-12016 GCA_004026885.1 Lyroderma lyra
GGAGCCGCGCTGACTGGGGCCTGTTTTCGGGTCTGCCCCTCGCGTCGGCGTGTCACTGATGTTGCATTTCTGTCTTCCACAGGAGGCAAAGGGAGACTTTTCCAGGTGAGTGCAGTAGACCTTGGGGCTTTGCTGAGACGCATCCCGCTGCCTCTGTTAACAGGAGGCGTAGGAGGCGCGTGAGCCACGTCTGGGGCGGTCCAGCTCTCAGCTTGTCAGTGGGGCAGAGACGTCAGGCGCAGCACGCGCGGTGACAGTGAGGAGGGTGTGCACACAGCAGGACGCGCGGCCTCCCGGGGAGGCCCAGCGTGGCCGTGGCCGGAGCCGTCACAGACGGGGTCGTGCCGCCCTCCGAGAGCTCAGAGGCAGAGGTCGTCCCAGGACTCTGTGTCCAGCTCCCCTCAGGGAGCCAGGAGACCCCGTCTGGAGTCAGGGTCTCGGGCATCAGTTCCCAAGCGGCGGTCCGCGTACTCCAGGGGGTGCGTGCTCAGCCGTGACGGTGAGAAAACAAGTCACGTGAAAAACTGCAAAACGTCGGTTATGGAGGAATCAGTGTTAAGTCTGAATCGCCGTTCACGGAGACACTTCACAATCAGGTCCCATTAGGGGATGACGATGGGTGAGGGGTGGCCGTGCGCCCTCCCCCCAGACCGCTCTCCTACCAGTCATTAGGCCGTTTCAGAACGATCGTTTCCCACGGTTCTAGAACGTCCCCGAACATCTGTAGCCCGACTGCGTGATCAGTTTAGTGACTGACTGGGTAACGGTAAGTACATTGTCTTTCATCCTAGTTCTTTTCAAGTAGATTTTTTATTTAATGTTTAAATATTTGATCATTATTAATATTTAACCATGTTATAAATATTGTAAAATCAAATCTGCCGTTGGTGCTTCTAGTGCGGTCGTTTTTCTTTCCTAACTTGACCTCATTTCCACTATTTTACATTAAGAGACACTGAACACAAGTGTCAGCATTTAAACACACAGTCAAGTATTTAAACATTAACTAGAGAAACTACTTGAATCGCAAGGAAAGACGACGCACTTAGTTTCCTCGGTCGATCAGGAACTGATCTGCGTCTGGCTATGGGCGCATTTATGTTTGAGGAAGTCCCAGAACCGTGGCACGTGGGCCACTCTGCGAGTGCAGGAGAGCGGCGTGGGGGAGGGCGCACGGCCACCCCTCACCCATCACATCGGCTACTGCGCCTGATTTTGAGATGTCTCCGTGAGCGGTGATTCAAGCTTAACAATTATCGTTCCGTAATGTATGTTTTGCATTTTTTATTTGGTTTTTTTGCCGTCACTGAGGATTTTTCGTGGACCCCTGAGCCACCCAGCACGGACCCCCGGGGGCACAGGTACCAGCACTTGGGAACCGAGGTGTCACCCAGAAGGCAGAGGAGCAACGGTTTCCTGGCCTGAGTCTAACAATGTCGCTTCCTGAAAGGCTGTTTCGCACGCACACGTTTCGTTGACTATATATGAGTCCCACTTACAAAGCAGGAGAAGGAGAGACCTGCCGGTTATGGGAGCAGTGGCACAGAGACAGAGGTTGTTGTCACAAAAGGGGGAACTCAGAAGTGCCGACACACCCTCCCGGACAGCGGGAGGAGGGCGGCCCGGAGCGCCACGCAGGCCCTGCTTCCCCGCGCACGCCTCGCGGCCCCGCGGCCGGGCTGTGACACGGCCCCCTCGCGTTGTGGGAACCGTCCACGTCCTCGTCTGCGTGAACGTGACGGTGAGGTCGTGGGTTCTGTGAGAGAAGGGCACTGAGACGTAGCTAGGTAAGAGCTGCCGGTGACGGGAGGAAATCCGTGTCCTCCACGGCCCCGCTCGGACACGGCGGGCACGCCTGCAAGCCCGCGTTAACGGCTTGGGAAATGGTCTTTTCTAGACATAACACTTGACGCCGGCATCGTGTGCCTTAGCACGGCACGGGCCATCCCGTTCGTTTCCCGGGGCGTTTCTGTGTCCCAAAACCAACGGCCGTCAGCAGTCAGGAGACCAGCAGTCGGCATTTCTGTTTAAAAACAACCGACGGCTCAGAACCGTGGCCCCTGGCGGCCCCGTGGGCAGACGTCAGCTTGCACGGGGTCAGTGCCGTTGAAAAAGTGTCCTCATCTGATGACCACTGCTGACCCGCAGGCGCCTGACGCATTCTTCCTGCGATGCAGACGTACTCTGCTCAGCACCAGCTCCGCGGGGTCAGGGCGCTGACGCTTCCTATTTATAAAAGAAACGGTTTCGAAACCTTGGGTTACTGCGGGACAGTATTCCCGTCTTGGGAAAGGTCAATGCAGGGAACCCGCCTGTAAGCCGAACAGGACGCCCACACGGTGCGGGGGCACCCTAACTGAGCGGAGGCCGTTGCGGCCCTGCATTAAGCAAGGCGTTACCAGGCCTTGCGTTTGGCTTGTTCGGTGTTCTTGTCTCTCTCCCCGCTGGCCAGTCCCCAGCCTCTGGTTCTGAGAATCTCCACGCTTCTTACTGTCAGCCCTCCTGGAAGTGTGCCACCAGAAAGGAAGGAGAAAAGCTACTTTAAACGACACGTTTGCCAAATCAGTGAATGGATTGAAAATACTTCCTGCTGAACAGCACGGCTCAGCGCTACCTTTGATGTAAAGAGCCACCCGCACGTGGGCGGCGGCCAGTAGAAAACGTCTGTTACAGAGAACTGTTTGCCGACGAGGGGTATGGAAGCCCGAGGCCCGCAGCTGCCTTACGTGGGCCGTCGCCTGGGACCCGGAATTATCTTGGCTACGGAGGACCAGCCGCACCGACGCCGAGCGTTAAAACGGGGGTCCGGCAGCACGAGAGTCACGGGACCCGAACGCGCACCGCACCTGGCAGAGGCTGACGGGAAGGCCAGTCCCGGGAAGGATGCAGGGACCACGTGGGGCGTTACCTGATGAGCAGAGCCCACCGTGTGCGTGAGAGGCTGGGGGAGGGGGGCTTACACCTGCAACGCTCTTCCAGGCAAGCACAGCAGCCGGAGAAAAAGACGCCAAGTTGTGACGGGGGCCTTAGGGGGGTCGGTGGGCACGACCTCTGTACAAACGTACAGTGTCAGCTTCTCGGAGCTCAGTGGTTGGCGAGAACCCTCCTGTGTCCCTGGTCTATCAGCCTAAGCCTATCTCTTTACAGAGAAAAAGTGCTTTTAGAAATAGAACAGTGCACGGCCAGGCAGGGCAGAGGCACAGCAGCCCCTCGCCCACGAGGGAGCCGACCTTGGCCTCCGCGTCGGCAGAGGGAGCGTGCGTGTGTGCCCAGTGCTGGCTTCACTCCCACGGACAGCGTGCGCTTGGCGTCCGGGCCAGCAGGCAGCAAAAAGGGAGACGGGCCTTTTCACGTTCTATCTCCTGCCAACCTGAGCCAGACCATGTGCTCACGAGTCTGCAAAGATAAAATGAAATTTCTGTGACAAAAAAAAAGAAAGAAAGGAAGCGTACCTTCTTGATCTTTTGTGCTTTGTGTGAAACCTGTTGTCTGCCTTTTCCGAGAGCGTTTGTGAATTAATGTGAAGGACACTTGGCTCACAGGTGTCTGAAGACTCCGGGTTTGTAGGCCTTTTCTCTTGGTCAGCCGCGATGATGCCGTGGAGGCGGTCCTAGGTGACGGGGAGAATTTTGGAAGACAAACAGGAAAAGCAGTGAAAGAGCCAGGTTTCTTCTGAAGGACGTTTTGGTGACATAAACAGCTGTAGAGATTGCTGCCTTGGAAGTGGTGTCCGTGTTATCTCCTTGCCCGACGAGCACACAGCCTGAAACGAAGCTGCCTGCGTAAAGCAGCGTCACCAAGTCACAGCCTCGAGCCCCCCGGTGCGTCCTGAGCACCCATGGAAGTGCTTTGCTGCTGCAGCTCAAAGCAGGCTCGAATTTAACTCCTTACTACGGCGTCTCCATCGCTTGGGTTTGTTTTCCTCCTTCTAAATCGGCCTCTGGACAGAAAAAAGCTGACGCGGGGCATCTGGTACGAGAGACGGGTTCGCTGAGACTCGGGTCATTGGTCAGACACACCGGGACGGGCGTGTTGGCACCAGTCAGCATTTGGAACACGCGGACACGGCCTGAGGATCCCGCGCGTGCCCACACCTGCACACGGCCCTGCTGGGAGTGTCCTGGGAGGAGAGCTGCCGCTTAGGCTCGGAGCACGTCCCCCGGCCCAGGGGACAGCTGCTGCTGCCGGACGCCTTCAGACCATCCCGTTCTCGTGTGTCACTTCACGAGAGAGCAAGCCGAGGGGCGGGAGGCTTTCCCGCCACTGCAGACCGGTCTCGGGGAGGAAGCAGCCGGGGCATCTCGCGCCAGCAGGACCTTCTGAGAGGGACGGAATCTGTGACATGTGGCAACAAAACGTTCAAGTGGAAACGCTGCGGACGAGCACAGAAAGCTTTGTTTTCCGCACAGAAGTCCATTGTACGGAGATGTCAAGTGTGTGACGCACACTGTCCCCCCGCGTGGGACAGCATTCAGCCTGGGTGTTTGGCGTTCAGACCGAGGAGGACATGCTGTGTCACGGCGGCTCGTCCCCTTTGCCGGACACTTTCCGGATACCAGCACCGTACCTCGAGTTCACCCTGTGACCGGTCAGAAGGTTCCTGGTGCGGACACCGTGTCCATTTCTCAGAGTTAAGGGTCCCAACCTAAAGGGTGTGACGTCGCAGAAAATTGACCGGTTGCTGCTTGTGCTTTGGAGCAAATTTGCCTCACGCTGCAGACTTCTAGTTTTGTGACTCGTTTTGCATTCCCTAAGGTTAAAGCCACGTTAGGCATTCACAAAACTTCCGCGTCCCCAGAGGACGGCGAACTCCCCGATCAGGGAGGAAGTCTCTCCGTAGGCGTGCCAGCAGCCGGCTCCTGCACGTGTCCGCTGCTCTGCCCTCTGTCCTAGGTGAAGGCGTGAGGCGTGTTATTCTGGGACGCGTGCCCAGGATCCAGAGTCCCCGGCGGGGAAAACCCCGGCGGGTCCCACGTGCTTCCCTCTGTCTGCCCCCCCACTCCACCGCGGACCGCACCGGCCCCCAGCTGTGGGGGCCCCCCGCCACCTGAAGGGAAGTGTGTCCCCCCGCAGAGACAGGCTTGTCCGTCTTCCGCAGCAGGAGGCGGGCAGGAGGGGGCAGGAAAGGGGAGAAGCGGCTTCCTTCGGGGCTTCTACGGGCCACGTCCGAGAAGAAACCGCCTGCAGGTTCTCCTCAGGCGTCTGCCTCAGCGTCCGCCGCACGCAGTGACGTGGTCCTCGGTGCGCCCCGGTGTCCCCGCGTTCAGACACGCGTGCTCATGGAACGTGGCACGCCGAGCGGACACCGGCGTGACGCCGAGTTCCCGCGGGTCCCTCACGCGGTGCTCACGGAACTCTCCGGCCCCCGTGCTCTGTCGTTTTGGTCCCGGGGACATCAGAGCCGCCGTTGGGATCGGAATTCCTCCACGGAGAGCAGACGCGCCGCTTCTGCTGCCGCAGGCCCGTGGGGGCGCTGGAGATGTTGGTTTTCGGCGGGAGATCCTTCGCGCTCCCGTGTTCTGTGCGCCTGCGGGCCGTAGAAGAGGCCTGTTGTCTCCCAAAAAGCACAACAAACGAGGCAAAACCCCAAAGCGGACCCCAGCACAGCAGCGCGAGACCAGGGTTTTGATGGCGGCGTGACATTTGGAATAAAGTCTGGTTAGTCTTAGCGACGAGCAGCCTGCGGTGTCCGTCCCGCAAGCGCCCCGTTCTGAGCCCTCCTTCCTTCTTGTAAAACCAGAGCAGGAGCTCTGCAGTCTGGGGGGCGCCCCGACAGAGGAAGTGGGGCTTCCGGCACATTCCCTAGGTTTTTCCTTCATGGGTCTCTGGAGGGAGAGTGGCCCCTGTCCCGTCAGGCCGGGCCCCCCGTCACTCCGGACGCTCACAGGCGGCGGAGCCCTCGTCCCACGTGGCCGTCCCCGGGCCGGGGACGCTTTTCAGACCCTAACGGGTTCGCTCGGGCTTCGCGCCTCCGTGATTTCTCGTCGCGCTTGTCCGAGCGACGGTGCCCTGGGGGACGGCCCGGGAACCCCGTGTGAGCCCCCAGGAGGGCCAAGCCCGGTCACCGGGACGCGTGGGGGGCCGAGCCTGCCCCCCAAACCCCTTCCGCCCCCCATGCGACGCGTGAGCGAGCCGAGCTCCCCCTGCAGCGCCAGTGCCGCCCCCGTGGGCCCTGCCGGCCCGGCCCGTGGAGCGTGGTGAGGGGGCCGCGCGCACCGAGCAGCCGCAACCCCAGCCCCTGTCCTCAGTGGCTTCATGACGTGGACGGGGAGCGCCCCCTGCGCCCGGCCGGTGGGGGTCTCCTGGGGGCGGGGCAGGGTGGGCGAGTCCCTCCGCATCCTCTCTGTCCCCTTTCCAGCAATGACGTGGTCAGGAGCGACCTGAAGAAGCTGCCGGCGCTGCCCACGCAGGCCCTCAAGGAGCACCCGTCCCTGGCCTACTGGTGAGCACGCCCCGCGCCGCCCCCCGCCCCCCACGCCCGGGCTGGGGCTCCCAGCCCCCCCGAGCCGCCCGCACTGCCTGCCGGTCCGCGTCCAGGAGCCACTGGACCGGGGTTGGCGGCTGCAGCCCCCGGGTAACCGAGCTCTGCTCACGCGAATGCGGGGAGCGCCGCGGAGGTCTGTCCCCCCCACCCCCACCGGGAGCCTGGCCGCGCTGAGGAGGTCCCGCCACGAGGCAGGGGTCCCCGTCCCGGACGGGGTGGGACAGGGCTCCGCACGGGGCTCCACGAGCGCGTCTTCTCGCCTGGCCGGGGAGGGTGGGGGTGCTTTTCCTCCCCCCGCGGTCCACGGCTCCCACGGCTCCCACGGCCCCCACGGCTCCCACGGCTCCCACGGCCCCCACGGCTCCCACGGCTCCCACGGCCGTGGACGCTCAGGCGGCAGTGCCTCTGTCCGCCGGCCCGAAATGACCAGCTCTCGGGGTCGGGCGTTCGGAGGTGCCCAGGCGGAGGTGTTGGTCACCCGGGGAGGGAGCGCACCTGGGCGCGTGCGGACCGCCTCGCCAGCCCTGACCGCTGTCCTGGGGGGACCACAGCGTCCCCGGGGTCGTCTGAGCCCCTAACGGAGAGCGCCGTCACGGCCTCCGTGACAACATGCAGCCCTCCTGGCCTCCCGCGGGGGAGGGCTCCCAGCACGCCTGCAGCGTGCGTCCCGCGGCCTGGTCAGCAGACAGGTCACTCTGTCCTCTGGTGGCTTTGATGGTCCCCGTGGCTCAGGCGCCACGTGTAGGGGCGCCGAGGGCACTGGCGGAGCAAACGCCAGAGTGAGTCCTTTGTCCCCAAGAGGCCAGGGCTGGGGCCCCGTGTCACCGCGCTGTTCTGTGTCTGTCCTTCCGAAACGGATGTCGGACAGGAGTGACTTCATGTCACAATAACGCTCCCCGCAGGGACAGGGCGTGTGGCCTCCACACTTCCCTCCGGGCCACCTGCCTGATGACCTCCGACAGAGGGCAGTGGGCGTGTCCCTTGTTCTGGGGGAGCAGGTGGCCTCTCCCTGGTCCTCGTGCCCTCGGGGCCCCCGTCCCCCCAGCTGTCCCTTCCCTGGAACCAGGGGCGAAGGAGCTAGAGCCGCAGGACACAGTTCTGGCGCCCTGCGGTGAGGACATGGACCGGCCTGCGGGCGGCTGTGACGTCGTCGGGTGCTGGGGTGGGGGGGGCTTGTGGCCCAGGTCACCCCCAGTCCCTCCCCAGGCGACCCTTCGCCACGTTCTTATCCCCTGTGCGCCTTTGGGAGCTAGGGCTCCCCCTCTTGTCTCCCCGCCATCTCCCGTCATCTCCGTGGGCACCGTGTCACTCGTCACCGACACAGGACCGCCTCCCATCGTGCTCACACGTCCCTCGTGGTCAGCAGCACCTTCCTGTTTGTCCGTGTCTGTAGCTGCTGTCAGAACGCCCCCGGCCTGTGCGCAGCCCTGTCCCCCGGCCCCTCTGCACCCCCGTCTCCTGCAGGGCGCGGCGGCAGCCCCGTGGACAGGCCGTTTCTGACCGGGTGCCCTCAGCGTCCCCACCCAGCTCAGGTGCCCACGAGCCCGCGGCTGGGCCACCCCCACGCCCCCTGGGCCACCCCCACGCCGCCCGCGAGCCCAGAACCGCAGAGTGCAGCAGGCCTCCCACTCGTCCTTCACGGCCACGGGCTGGGGTCGATGGACGCCCCACCTGCTGATCCGGACGTTTACAGGGCAGAGGCGTCGAGGAGGGGACACACACTGTCCTCGCGTCGGGCTAACGTGGGCGGGAAGCAGACCCACCACCCGGGCGGCCCCACAGCACCCAGCCCCACCCGGCACAACTGACCACGGCTGCTGCCCCCGGAGGCTGTCCGCGCCCCCTCACAGCACCGACCCGGCCTGCAGCCCGCTGGGTCGTTCCGGGAGGCCGTCCTTCACGGACAGGACGCACGCCCTTCGGGCCCGGGGAGCCCGGCCCACCAGCGGGGAGGCAGGACGGCCCAGTGAGCAGAGCGGCGGGCCCAGAGCCCCGGCCATGGCCCTGATGCCGGGGCGACACCCGTCCAGGAAGCGCGGCCCTCGTCTCTGTGGCCCCGGCCGCCGCCAGGACTGGACGTAACCCGCCACCGAATGGCAGCTGTGACTGAGGGCGCTGGCGGGAGGCGTGCCCACGCCGCATGGGCGGGGAGGCAGCGGGGAGAGCACCCCCGGAGCCCCCACCCGGGAATAGCACTGCAGCTGCCCGGCCCGGCCTGCCTATCTGGGAAGACCCTGCCCGGGGCCGGCCGGACGCCCGGAGGTCACCGGACGTGCTCACAAGGGACGGCGGCGGGAATGGGAAGAGACGCCGGTGCCCCAGGTCGTGGGCACTGAACACGCAGCGCGCGAGCCCCCCAGCGGCCCCTCCGGTAGAGGACGAGGTGGTGGGGACGACGGCGCGTGAGCTGTGACGGTGCTGCTACACCCACCCCGCGGGCCTGAGCGTCCACCCCGCCGTCGCCCGGGCCATGGGGGAGAACGAGGGGTGCGTCCGTCCCCAGGCACATGGCCGTGTCCCTCGGCCGGGCCCTGGGATTAGTGTCCCCAGCTTCCCGGGCACCTGGGGGCCAGGAGACCATGGAGGACACTCACCAGGACACCCTTCACTCTGCCCCAAGGTCGTTCGTCCCCATCGGCTCCCAAGGTTCCAGCCAATCGCTTACCGTTCTGGAATCAAGCTTTCAGAAGGCGAAGGAGCTCTGAAAGAAGGCGGTGGTGGTGACCAGGCCCCAATTCCAGAACTTTCCGAGGGAGTTCCGCCAGCGTCCACCCCGGTGTCCGGCCACTCGGCCCCCTCCGTGTCCCTCCTAAAAGGCCTGCTCATCCCCTCCCCACGGCATCGTTTCCCACAGGGGCCAACCCCAGCCCCAGAGCTGTCGTGTCGCTTCACGCAGCTCAGGAGTCCAAGATAAAGACCGGCGGGTCCTCTGGGGGGACAGCCGTTGCCGTGATCCCGCGGCGGAGCGCGTCTCCCTGAGGCCACGTTCCGAAGTGCTGCCCGCGGGGTCCTCGCCGCGTCTCGTGTCGCTCGGGCTGAGCAGGAGGGGCCCGGTGAGCAGGGTGCCGGCTGCTGACCTGCGCGGGGCTGACGGCACCGCTCCCTGTCGTTTCAGTGAGGACCGAGTGATCGAGCACTACAAGAAACTGAACGGCCAGACGCGGGGCCAGGCGATCGTGAAGTGAGTGCCCCCGGGGCCCCTGCGGCGGTGCCTGTGCGCGCCCCCGTTAGCCGACCGTCAGGGTTGCTGGGTCCTCGGCTCCCAGAGCGTATCTCCGGGGTGGGGGTGGGGGGTCGGTGTGATTTTTAAGTAAACAATAACTCTAAGAACGTTACCACGCGCACACACAGAGGTATGTACACGATACCCGAGCCACGGAATAACCACGTGCGTGTGTGTGTGTGTGTGCGTGCGTGTGTGTCTGTACATGTGTGTGTGTGCACGTGTGTGTGCGCATGTGCACCTGTGTGTGTGTGCGTGCATGTGTCCGTACATGTGTGTGTGCATGCATCTGTGTGCCTGTGTGTGTGTCTGTGCATGTATGTGTGCACCTGTGTGCGTGTGTGCACGTGCGTGCATGTGTCTGTACGTGTGTGTGCATGTGTGTGTGCATGTGTGTGTGCGTGCGTGTGTCTGTGCATGTATGTGTGTGCTTGTGCACCTGTGTGTGTGCGCATGCATGTGTGGGTGTGCATGTGCATGCATGTTTGTATGTGTGCATCTGCGTGTGTGCGTGTCCGTGCATGTGTGTGTGCGCATGTGCACCTGTGTGTGTGTGCGCGCGCATGTGCATGCATGTTTGCGTCTGTGCGTGTGTATGCATGTGTGTGCGTGTGCGTGCGCCCGTGTTGTCTTGCAGCTACATGAGCATCGTGGAGTCGCTCCCAACCTATGGCGTGCACTATTACGCTGTGAAGGTAAGGGACCTCGTTGGGTGAAGGTCGCCAAGCCTGTCCTAAAATGATAATAATCGTGGTCATAATTCTGTTGTTCTTTTTTATTTTCTTGTTTTCCTGGAGGGGTGGGGGTTGGGCAGGGCGCGCCTGGGGGAGTTGAGGCAGCAGGACCTTTTCCCTAGCATAGTCGGGCTTGACTCAGTTGCTGTGAGTAACGGGGCTGCCCGTCCCCTCATTTTCAGAAGGGGCCCCGGAGGTCTGGCCTCTTAGGAGGAAGATTTTCCTGTAAATTCAAACGAAACGGTAGAGCACACGCTTTCTGCAGCATAAGCAGCGTTGTTCTTGGCGGTCAAAGGTGACACCCGGGGGGCGTGGCGGTGTGAAGGAGACAGCTGTCCCTGTACCTGCTGTGGTGGCCAGCGTGACGTGGGACCCATTCCCTGCAGTTGTGTCTGTCAGGTCCCAGACGGGGCTCTGTCCTTTGAAATACCAGACAGTGACACCCCCACACACCCTCTTCTGTGACAAGAAAAAACAACTTCACTTCTTTAATTTGTCCCAACACGAGTTTAACTGAGTCGTTTTGCCCAAAGTCACCCCAAAAAGGGCGGAGAACCCTTTGGAGCCCAGTCTGGTTCCCCAGCTGGCCTGTGGCTCCCTGCGCACTCCGCTCCCCACGTCACCACCCGACTCTGTCTGAGTCCTTTGCACTAGAGCACATGCCACATCCTGTCCATCCCGTGTCCCCAGGGTAGGGGGTGACGGGCATTGGTGTTGGGGAGCTGGGGGGACGTGGGCCTCTCCTCTGTTTTTCTGTGAATTAAAACTGCTCGTAGAGAAAAAAGTCTTTGCGGAAAAGGCCCCTTCGGTAGTAGCTCTGGCAGTGGCGGACAGCTGCTCTGCTCCAAAGGTCACTTCACAAGGAGGCCCAGCGCCTCTCGGGCCTTCCCTGGTGCCGCGTGAGGGCCCAGCCCCCCAAACAGCTCACGTCTGGGACGCCAGCAGTGAACACGGGGCCCCGCTGCTCACTGAGGGGTTGGGGCTGGTGAGGGACAGCGGGGCCCAGCCCGGGGCACTTCCTGTGCCCCCCGGCCCCATCCCTGAACCTCAGCGGTGACGAGGCCCGTCTGTCCAGGCACCGAGGAGAGATGGGCTCCCCGCACGTCCCTCGGCCTCTGGCTCGTGCCGACCTGCTCCGGCCCCCCTTCACCTGCGCCCCCTTTGCTGTCCTAGGACAAGCAGGGGATCCCGTGGTGGCTGGGACTGAGCTACAAAGGGATCTTCCAGTACGACTACCATGACAAGGTGAAGCCCAGGAAGGTAAGCTGCCCCCACGGGTGGGGACGGGGACAGTGCCCAGTACCCACTGAGGGCCTCGGGCCCCCAGCCCCTGCTGGATGGAGCGTGTGCGAATGGCTGCGCAGAAATGCAGCCCGAGGCCCCGTCGCTGAGGACACCTAAGCTCCTGTCGTTACTTGGGGAGAGGAGGCTCGCTCAGCTCTCAGAGCAAACGGGCGCGAGGGCTTTGCAGGATGCCCAGCTCTCTGCTTCCTGGGGTCGGGGGAGCTGCACCCTTTAGGAAAGGGGGAACGCTGCCGCTCTTGAACCCTGAGGCTAACCTGCGTTCTCCCAAAG
>PVJL010016609.1:0-20468 GCA_004026885.1 Lyroderma lyra
AAAAAAAAAAAAAAAGAAAAGCATAGGGAATATAATTAATAATATGGTAATAACTATGTATAGTGCCAGGTGGGTATTAGACAAGTCAGAGGGATCACTTCTTAAATTACATAAATGTAAAGGTACTGTGCTGTACACTTAAAATTAATGTAGTATTGAATGTAAAAAAATAGAAGAGGTGGTACATATATATGATGCGATATTACTCAGTCATCAAAAAGAATGAAATCTTGCCATCTGCAACAACCTGGTTGGACCTAGAGGGTATCATGCTGAGTGTAGTAAGTCAGACAGAAAAAGACAAATGTCATACTATTTTACTTATTTGTGGAATCTAAAGAACAAAATAAGCAAATGAAGCAGAAACAGACTCATAGATGTAGAGAACATTTTGATGGTTGTCAGATGGGAGAGGCGTTGGAGGGGTGCACGACAAAGGGGAAGGGATGAGAAGTACAAATTCATACTCACAGGGGTGTAAAGTACTGCATAAGGTCAATAATACTGGTAATGACTATGTGTAGTGTCAGACAGGTACCAGATTTATCAAGGTGATGACTTTGTAAGTTACATAAATGACTCATCACTATGTTCTACACCTGAAACTAATATTGTATGTCAAATGGAATTGAACAATTTAGAAAACTGTAAAACAATCTATTCGACACATTTAGTAGTATATTGTAAAAGGACTTTTAAAAAATAATATCCTGTGATTTGGGGGGCCAGATTGAGCCGGGCAATTTTGCTCCCTGTATCACTGACAGTGCACTCAGTGGTACTCAGCTGGTGGATGCGCTGGTATGGACGATCCAAGACAGCTTCACTCCTACGTTTGCTGGTTACTGGGCATGGCTGGAAGGCTGAGATGAGCTACAACATGACTGGAAATACATGAAAATACAGGCTCTCTGGCATGACCGTCTCAGCGTTGTCAGATTTCTTGGTGGTTTCTCCCTGAACAAGTGGCCCAAGAGAACGAGGAGGCTTCATGACCTTTTCTGACCTCCCCTTAAAGTCACACAGCACCCATTCTGACACAGTGGTTCTGAGTGAGTGCCAAGTTGTGCAGGTTAGTGAAAGGCAATGTTTTAGAAGCTGAATGCTGCCATCTGCTGATTGAGTGGCGGTGCTGAGCTGGAGCAACAAGGTTTTTCTACCTGAACCAACCAACCCCACACGGCGAAAGGTACCAAATTTACAAACCAAAAAACAATTTAAATACTTTTATGACTTATTATTTTACCCACAACTGTATGTATTTTTCTGGTATAAAGAAAATGTGATTATGTCCGAAAATCTGTAAAATCTGAGTAAGTGAATGTGGAAAAAAAAATAATACCAATTTCCTGTAGTTCCCAAATTCTAACACAGGATGGCGCATGTTTGCCCATCTTTGTATAATGGTGTTTTTTGTTGTTGTGTTTTGCAATACTCTGATTTTTATTCCAAATGCAATTTTTTTCATGACTCTGACTTTGCCTTAACAAATACTTATTACCACCTTCTGTATAACTGGTATTTTGTTGGGACTGGAGATAAAACAGAGGGGGAAAAATCAAGAAAATCCCAACCCGGTCCCTTGTGCTTACGTTCAAGGATAGGGGTGACAATAAACAAAGATACAATTAAGTGTTAGACAATTATAAATGCTGTGAAGAAGAAGAAAGCATGAGAAGGAGACAGTGATTACAGTGCTATTTTAGATAGAGTCGTCATGGAAGGTCCCTCTGAGTTGATGTAAGAAGTGACATTTGAGCAGAAACCTGTATGAACAGAGGGAGGAAGGAGCACACACATGTGTAGGGGAAGCATCTTCTAGAGGGAGAAGTGTTTTAGGCTGATGGAAAGGCAAGTACAAATGCTCTGAGGCGGGAGCATGCCTAACTCTGTCAGAGGCATAACAAGGCAGTGAGTGTGGCCGGAAAGGTGTGTGGGAGAAGAGAACTGGAAGGAAATAAGAGGGCATAGCCAGGGATCAAATCACAAAGAGGTCAAATGATGTACAGCTAACTCCGTAGTGGTATCCCCTTTTAAACTTGTGTAACATAACAGAGCTGCAGTTTAAAGGACGGACAGGATCCACAATTGGCAAAGCAACAAAAGAACCTCCCAGAAAGATGTAACAATATTGAAGCAAAGACATGGATGCTAATTGAGGAGACAAGTATGAGCTTTGTGACTGGAGAGATCTGGGTTCAAATGCCAGCTCTGCTACTTCTATGATACCTCCTTCCTCAACCAATAAATAGCATGTAATCAGTTGGTGCATCCCAAACCCTATGTCTAGGACACCTAAGATCAGTAAGGGTGTCTGCATTGGTAGAGTCCTGTGGGCACAACTGAGCAGAGGGTCCTCCAGCACCCACCATTACACACTGGATAGAGTGTGGGAGTGGGAATGTAGTAGGGGGTGTGGCATATGTTAAATGCAATAAGCAGCAAGATTGAAACAGATGATGACAGACAGAAAGTAGGCTCTACAATTTCACCTACTCTTGGGTAGCAGCTTAGTTACCTAACTAAAGAGCACAATCTCAGAATTTAGCATACGTCCCGGATTACTGAGGCCTACACCCAGAGCTTATGATTCAGTAGGTCTAAGGTAAGCCTTGAGAACGTGCCAGTTCCTGGGCAATGTGGTTTGAGGACCTCACTTCAAAAAATTAATGTTATTGGGGGTTCCCTGGTGGTGTAGTGGCTAAGGCTTTGGCACTTTCACCGCTACAGCCTGGGTTCAATTCCCAGCCAGAGAACCAACAAAAAAAAAATAATGCTATGACTGTTGCCAAATTGAGGCAAAATGGAAAGTTCAGTGGGCCCATTTCTTTGTTCACGTACTAACAAATGGCTAGAGTGTTTATCTCTTGGGGTCGACCAAACTGGTTGTTTATGCTCCTGCACTTCTGTTATTGCAAGTAGAGAGGGAGAGAATTGTGAATTATATGACTGATGTCTAACATAGAAAAGAGACTGTTCAGAGGTTGAAAATTATTGCTAGGTTCATTGACATGCTTTTTCTCTTTATCCATTATTATTCATCAGCAAGGAACACACTGGAAACAGTAATATCTATCCCACATTCTCTGTTGATGAGAGTATGGGAAAACAAGCGTTTCATATTTTGCACAGCAATTTATCAATATGTGTAATATTCTAAATAAGTACTATTTTATCTTGCAACGCTACTTCTAGAAAATGATTACATGGAACTCATTGGAGATGTGCTGCAAAGATACAGGTACATGGATGCTCATCTTGAAGTCACAGCTTAACCAAAAAGACAAAATTTACAGTTAAGAATAGAAATGTGGAAACTTGAGTATTAACTGTAATTAAGCTTCATGGTTCCTTGAAGTGAAATCTCAGTCAACAACCTGCTTTAATGAGCAATAAGTCAGCTCCTAAAAATGTAAGGACAGATAACAAAGCTATACTAGAGTGATTTAAAGATGAGATTTTATTCTCATGGACACAGTCAATAATTTAGTAGTTTTTTTTTGAGGGTAAGTGGGGAGTGGGTGGGGGAGAAGGGACAGGGACACAAAATATGTGGTGATGGACACAAAACTGACTCTGGGTGATGAACACATAATGCAACACATGGGGGAAGTAATGTAGAATGTGTACCTGAAAACTATGTCATTTTTGCTCATCAATGTCACCCCAATAAATCTAACCATAAAAATAATGAGATTTTACTAACAATAGAGTCAGGAGATGTTGGTTCAGTTGTTTTGCAGGAATCAGGAGACCAACAGAATCTCGAGATAACCTGGGGGAAAGACTACTAAGTCCAAGAAGTCTACAATAACAGAAGACTCCTTAGATACCATGGCAATGAAGAATTAACACATAATTCCTTCAAAAAACTGCCTTCCACACTAAATCATGAACCTCCTTTATCAAGTTTTAGAAATCACTTGGTTCCTCTTCCTTTGCATGTAAGTAAAATTCCCTTTTAAACCCCTAAAACCCCCTTGCTTTTTCACCCTCACAGAGATGAATTTGGGCTTTCTCCCCATCTCATTTGGCTGCCTCTCGAAACAAACTCTTCTCTTGTTATGTATTTGATGCTTTAGTGATTGGTCATAGGGCAGATCAGGCATACAGACTTGGGTACAATTGCAATCACAAGTTCACTTTACAAAAATTCAAACGACACACAATCTGAGTGTCCAGCAGTAGGCTACTGGAATAACTGTGGAAAGTTCGGCTGTGGAAGAAATCTCAGTGTCAAGAAAATAAATGTGAAGGTATCATCTAATATAGCTGTTCTGTGAGTGATTTTTTTTTTTTTTTTTTTTTTTGGCATTTGGTGTTTCCTAAAATTTCTTCAGTAAAAAATATGGTCTTGGGAATTCCCTGGTGGTGTAGTGGCTTAAGGCTTCGGCGCTGGCGCTGTCAGTGCTGCGGCCTGGGTTCGATCCCCAGCCAGGGAGCTACCCACATACCAAAAAGCAAAAAAAAAAAAAAAAAATTAAAAAAAAAATATGGTCTTTGTGATCAGAAGAAACATTCTTTCTCCAAACCACTTTATACAAATTACATTATGAAGCTTCATGCACATTGTCGTTCTCTATATTCAAGATTAAGACTTTGCAGCAAAGCTTTAAACCAACTGATAATGGTTTCCCTTCTCAATACAATGTGACTGGAAAGAGGGTTTTTACCATCTGCTAATTTGGTTCAGGAAGCAATGGTATAAATGAACCAGACTAGATTCCAACTTTTCCTATATTTCTATAATGATTTTCTTTTCCTTGTGAAGACAGAATTTATTAAATTAGGCCACCAGCCTTATGTGGAAGTACCGAATAATTATAAACCAATATTTTCAGGCTTAGCTAGATACAGTTAAGGTCCAAATTACACTTTGATAGTCTGTATTAAGATCATTATTACTTTGGACCCCAAATAATAATGAGCAGGAAAAAAAGCCACATTTACATTTAAACTTTATTACCTTAGTATGTTCATAGAAAATGAGAGTAGGACATTTTAAAGTTCTTATGAATGTGAAAAGTAAAAACATAAATTTCTAGAAAAAACATAAAATCTTGGATACAAATTCAGCACTTTAATAATCTAAGAGTAGAATTCGACCTTACTGACTTTTTAAAAAGGCTGCTAAACTAGCTTTACACATATAAGATATAAGCACTAAAAGACAAATACTAAGTTTACTTTTAAGTTTGGTAACACATGTAGGACCCTAATAATGATTGCCCAAAGGTAGTAGGATGTATCTGCTATTACATTTTTTTACAGTTGACATTCAATATTCATTTTTACTGACCTTGGAGGCACAGAATATTTAGTCATAAAAGATGCTTATTAATTACCTTGCTTTACTGTGTACACAGAGTCTACGTAGAATTCACATGTGGATTCTCGAGCTCAAAGTACAAATTAAACCAAAGAAACAAATTCTCTAATGTTGAAAAGACATGTAATTCTAAAATCATAGTCGTTTTCCTAAAATCTCTCATTCCAAATCACCTTCCCTCTTACCCTTCTGTTATTCCATGCAAACATAGCTAAACAAGCTTTTTTTATGAAAACACATAGTTTTGACAGATGACTTACATCAAAGCTTACACAAAAATATATTAACAAAAGCAGCAAAAAGTTAAGTATTGAAAGAACGTGTATATGCTCTTGAATAAAATTCACTACAATAGCCCTGTTAACAGCAAATCATTAAAGCAAAAGGACTTCTTGGTCTTCAGAATAACAGTTGAGCCTGGTCTTCCTTTTCAGCTCAGAGAATCTCTCATTGAGTGAAATCATAGTCTATGAAGGAGAGAAAAAAGTATGAGCTCAAGGGGTTAACAATCTTACAAACAAACTACACATGACGTTTGGTTTCTCAAAGTAGACAGGAGATGGTTGGAGAAGATTGTGACAGAAAGAAAACTGTGAATTTGAAGAAACTGAGCTCTTCTCTATGATTCTAGAAGTATGAAGAAGCTTGCTGGATCTATGCTGTACGATTGAGGCCACCTCTTGATTCTTGCACGATAAATGGTGGCATCAAAAGGCTTTAACTGAAGATGTAAGGAAGAAAGCAATCTATTACCACACGGAGGTAAGTGGCTGAGCTTCCACAATGGGGTGAGGGTCAGGCTTACTTCTGTCACGTGGAGATTAAATGCCTTCACTCTGCCCGGGAATTTGGTAATCTGCCTTGTTGAAGACACCCCTAGAGCCAAGTGACTTCCAATTTGGTCTTATTAGTTACAACCAGCTGTAATACCTACCTCAAAGACTTCACAAGATTTAACTTCCAGTGTATTTCTCCACCTTCAAGAAAAACCCCTTTAAACACCACCCCCAAATCTAAATCTGGAACCAGACTGATACTGTCCTGAGGCACAGCTGATTTCTATCCATTACTACATTACCACGTGCATTACTATATATTGCTTATTTTCCCCTTGTGAGTCATATACTTTTACACAGAACACCATCAGTATGTGGATGGAACACGATACTCTGGTTAATTTAACTTGTTGCTAACTGATGGTTGGCAGATAATTCTTTGCGTTTCTGTGAAAAAAATGTAAATACATTAGTATATTTATTTGCTTTACCACATAGTCTGTAAACATAGCTGTCTCCTTGGCAAGTGAGAACCATGTTGAGCCCCAAGGCCTCCACAGATGTAAACATAAGGTAGGATGAGCTAAATCCATGTTCAACTCGAAGTTCATTTAAAAGGCAAGTAATTAAGGCTGGATTATTTTCTTGACCTTTGTGTCTTTCACAAAGGTGGAATACAGGGAAGAAATTTCTTGTGTATTAGGGGCTCCAGCTAGACTCTGGTTAACCACCCTTTTTTTTGATACATAAAAGATAACATTGTTTTCAAACATGGAAACAACCAAAGGTCCCTGCGACAGATGACTGGATAAAGAAGCTGTGGTACATATACACAATGGAATATTACTCAGCTGTAAGCAAAGATGAAATACTGCCATGTGCAACAACATGGATGAACCTGGAGATCATCATGATTAGTGAAATAAGCCAGACAGAAAAAACAGAGAACTGTGTGACTTCACTCACATGCGGAATATAAAACTGAAAGCAACAAAGAGAAGAAATGAACAAACAAACAAACAACCCATGGACACATTCAATAGTTTAATGTTTATTTGGGAACGAGTGGGTCAGGGAGGGGAGAAAGGGGAGGGGGTGGGAGAGGAGAGGGGGAAGCTTAATATAAGGAGATGGAAAGAGAACTCACACTGGGTGGTGAACTTATTATACAACAAGTTGACAATGCACTGTAGAATTGTATGCCTGAAACCTATGTAATCCTTGCTAACATATGTCACCCCAATAAGTCTAACAATAAAAATAAATTTAAAAAAGATAACCTTGCATATATCTAAAATAGACATGAATTATTTAACATCTATGAACAAGCTTATTGTGCAATTCTATTACATTTACCTGATTACCCATTCCTCAAAAGTCGTATTTCAGGTATATTCCTCTGGGCGGGTGCAGAGAACTCTTGGTTGTTATTATATTTAGTCTTTATGAGTAAAGCTTTAACCCTGCTTTTCATGTATATCAATTAAAGATAATATTTAATAAAAATATATTTGACAGCCACTAATTAGATGAGCAACATTGGACCACTCAATTTAATCTCTCAAGGTCTCATTTCTACCAGCTGGGAAATGAATAAGGTATATTCAAGAATCTTCAAGGTTCCTTTTAGTATTAAAATTCCAAGTACTGAATCTTGGAGTATTTGCATAGCATTCAAGAGGATCACATGTATGCATTAATCTAGTTTGTTTTTACATTGTCACTTCAAAACCACTAGATGAGTTATTCTACTGTTTAAATGCCAAAGCAGTTTTAGTATTATTGAAGTATGGTCACACTTACACACATTTTGTAACAAAAGTAGCCAGAGCTTCTATATATAGAGAAAATGGATTAGTACTTGCCTTGGCCTGGAGGGGAGGGAGAGAGAAAAGGGAGTAAATGGAGAGTGACTATTAATGGGTACCAGGAGTTTCTTTGGGGGATAATAAAAATATTCTAAAATTAAACTATGGTGATTGTGGTACAACTCTGTTAATACACTAAAAGCCAGTGAATTGTATACTTTAAATGAGTGAATTTTGTAGTATAAAATTATTATTTCAATAAAGTTGTTACCAAAAAAATGTAGCTGGAGCACATAGATATATAGGCATTAATATAAAAAGCAGTCTACTGTCCAAAAATTTCATTTTGCTATGCAAGGGAATTCTCTGTATAAGGGCCTCCTGAATGCTTGCTGGGGTCTAGTTCTTCATGCAAATAGAGAGTACAGATTTTTAAAACTGGATGGCTAAATAGTTCAAGCAAGAATATTTGCCACATATAGTATCTTAGTCCATTCAGGCTGCTATAACAAAATACCATAGACTGGGTGGCTTATAAACAGAAATTTATTTCTCACAGTTCTGGAGGCTGGGAAGTCCAAGGGCAAGGTGCTAGCATGGTCAGGTTGTGAAGGAAGACAGTGTGGAGGTTCCTCAGAAAATTGGGAATGGAGTTACCACATGACCCGGCAGCCCCGCCTCTGGGTATCTACCCCCCAAATTTGAAAACCTTAGATTGAAAAGATACATGTACCCCAATGTTCATCGCAGCATTGTTCATAGGGGCCAAGTCATGAAAACAACCAAAGGTGGGTAAGGGAGGAGAGAAGGGGACTCAAATACATAGTGATGGAAAGAGAACTGACTCTGGGTGATGAACACATAATGCAACACATGGATGATGTACTGTAGAACTGTACACCTGGGACCTATGTCATTTTTCCTAATCAATGTCACACCAATAAACTTAAAAATAAAAAAAATCTAAAAACATTTATCTGTAACACATATGAGGGCTGTCCAGAAAAAATCCAGCCAAAAATGCCTCTATTTTTCTTATTACAAGGCTGTACACTTTCTGCACAGCCCTCGTATGTACCATGTTCACTGAAGCATTATGCATAGTGGCCAAGACATGGAAACACCAAAGTGTCCTTTGATAGATGATTGGATACAGAACATGTCATACATATACACCATGGAATATTACTAATCGATCTCAAGAAGAAATGAAACACCAACATTTGCAATAACGTGAAGGGATCTTGAGATTATCATAAGCAAAATAAGTCAGACAGAAAAACTTGAGAACCATATGGCTTCACTGATATGCTGGAATATAAAACTGTAAGCAACAAACACACAAGGCAAGTAAACAAAGAAAACAAAAACTGATACACACAGACAACAGAGGGCAGGGGACAAGGGAGGTGATAGAAGAGAGAAAAGGGGGTCAAATCCATGGTGATGGAAGGAGAACTTATTCCGAGTGTTGAACACACATTGCAACAGATGATGTATCACAGAAATATACAACTGAAACCTGTATAATTGTACTAAATAAATTCACCCCAATAAATCTAATAAAATTTTTAAAAAACCAGCCAAACACTCCTGGACATCTGAACTTCGGAACTGTGAGATAATAAATGTGTGCTGTTTTAAGCTGCTGTTTGTGGTACTTTGTTTAAGCAGCGATAAAAACTAATATACTAGGTTTTAAAGAACTGAAGCTCATCTTTACTTGTATTTGTGAAAAGTCTCACAGATTTTGTAGCCACACAAACCAAATTTGAATATGTTATTTAAAATTTGAATTAAATGATTAGTTGTATGACTTTGAGGTACTTAATATGCTCTACTGAGGTTATTTTATTCATCTGTAATATGGAAATGTTCATACCTACTTCACAGAATGCACAGAAATCTCAAACGTAAACATAAAATCAAGCCAGGCAGTTTTAGCTATGAATTTTCTAATTCTATATTAGGATTGTTTACAGAAATTGTTATGGATTATTCAGAATCAGATTCTAGAAGCTCTCTGTTGGAAGTCACATTTATTCATTGTTATTTCATTTTTCCTCTAAGAATTATTAAATTTAGTTGCAATTACCTTTCACGTTTCTGGTAATTTTCATCAGCGCATTGTGATCCTTCTCCGGTCATATCTAAACGGGAAATGTTGAAACAAATAATGCAAAAGCATTTCTTTCTCAGTACAAGGTACTTATTTTCTGTATTTAAAATTGATTATCATTTTCAGTGACCATACTCTCTCTGCTTGATCCTCAGTCTAATAATCATTTTCAGGCTGTTCTTCCCTTTTCACAGATGCAAGAATGTCAAAGCCAGAGGACCCTTAGAGATCAAGCAGTTGAACCTCTTCATGTAACAAATAAAGAAACAGGGATTCACTAAACTCAAATGACTTCCTTAAAGTCTTGTAGATAGTAGTGATCCAGAAGAAAACTCTCAAGATCTAGATGTGGCCTGGATCCACACACTACTTGTCTGAATCAAGGGGAAAGGATAATTGTAGATAAAATCAACAAAAAGTGTCTTTATAGTATTTATATGATAGGCCTGTGACCTTTACTGTATTCAAGATAGCTAAGTGAGATGCAGAACTGTATTATCCTAATAGCTTAATTTTAGAAAGCCTCATTTCTACTCTGATAAGATATTTCAGGTGAAAGTAAGGATCCCTATTCCTAAAATTATTCTGTAAGTGACAACATAGGTTGCACCTACATGTGGTCAATGAAACAAACCAAAGCATAATTAAAACATTCCATCCAAAAGTTAATTGACTCAGATTACTCCATAAATGAACTGTTTTCAGTGAATCCAGTTATATGTAGCTGGTGTTTGCTGGTTCAGCTGTTTTTATATAAAGTCCTAACCACAGTTATAATTAGCAGGTAGACTGGCATTAAGAGCCTTACAAATAATATAACAGCAGCCAAGACATCTGTAGAGTCAGTAGATTATAAAAGTACAATAACACATGGAAAAAGTTAAATGTTTAAAAGTTAATATTTAAATATCAAATTTTTAAAAGTTAATGTTTAAATATAAAATTTAAAAGTTAATGTTTAAATATCAAATTTTTTTTTATTGGTAAGTTCATGTTTAGGCTGGAAGCACATATCAGTGTTGACAAGTAAAGACACTACTGAAGGCAGCCTTGAATTCAAGATGGATGAGTGTCTAATGGCAATGACTTCATGAGTGACACAGAGCCTCAAGTACCCTTCTCACCCCATACTCTACTGGCAATACTAGTTAGCAGGGTCCTTGCCAAGAACTAAAGAAAAATAAGGATGCTACTACAATGAAGGTATAGTTTATATGAAAACCAGTGGCAATCATGGCAGATTATTCAGGAGTTGAACTAGGTGGCAGATAAGCCAAAGTAGGAAAATGAGACTAGGAGCCATGGAAATGGGGAAATAAGGATAGGAATTTGAACTGGAAACTATTGGAAGATAGGGGTTGGAACTAATGTGATCATTTCTAAAGTAAATGGGTCAATGTCATTTCCTTCCTTAAAGTCAATAGTTCTGCATTGCCCTCAATATAGAATCCGTACTCTAGCATGGCACACAGGCCCTCCATAATCTAGCTCCTGACTTTCATACTCACCTCTCAGAAGTTCTGCCCATGCACTTTACACTTGAGCTCAGTGATTTTCAAGCTATTTTTTAAAGTGACTAATGCATAGTTCTAAGGAAATCTTATTGGGTATCTCAATAAGCAAAATATTGAAAAGCAAAACTGCCTTCATCGATCCCTAAGACATCTCTTTACAACCCCTGGAACTCTGTATATGCAGTGTGAAAACCACTGCAGTCTGCCCAAACTAAGCTAACTGCAATTTACCAAATATGCCACGCTTTCTTTAACTTCCATACCTTACCCACAAAGTTTCCTGTGACTGGAAAGCCTTTTCCATCTTTTCTGCTTTGCTTACTCCTACTCAGCCTCTAGGACTCAACTCAAAGGCTATTTTCTGTAGGATGCCTTCCCTGACCTCCCTAACTGATTTGGCATTGCCTCCTCTATACTGCCATACCTCTCTGTAAGTATTTATGCTATATTTCTCTCTCTGATTTCTTAGCTGAAATCAGCAATTCTGTGCAGTTGTTAATATGAGCTAAAATATTTCATTAGACATTTATAGGCAATGCAAACTGAGGACAATCACTGAGATTTGCAAAGTGAAAATAAATTTTTACTCAATTACCTATCCAATCGCAATAAAAATGTCCTGTGATTTTAAAAACTCTAACAATTTGCAATACTATTACATTTCTCTGGTTCTTTTGCTAGGGTAGACAGACTTAGCCTAACAGATCTATAAAGAAACAGTGAGGGGAGCTCCCTGGTGGTGTAGTGGCTAAGGCTTCAGCGCTATCAACGCTGCGGCCTGGGTTTGATTCCCAGCCAGGGAACTACTCACATTAAAAAAAAAAAAAGAAAGAAACAGCGAATATATAGAATATATTCAAATATACTTAGAAGGTTAGGGTTACATCTATGCATAGAATAGCATCCTTTCCTATGGTGTGATTTGAAGACAGCATTAAAGTTCAGCTGCCCAAAGACAGACCTATCATTTGTCTGTTGAGGACTCTCTGAAGATTCTTTAGGAAGGAGATAGAGGGAAACATAGAAATTTATTATTAGAGATTATATATTATCAACCTTGAATAGTTTGTTTTTAGATTAGCTAGCCTAGTAGGTTGGAAGGTTTAAAGGGAATGGGACACTGAGTCATTATACAAGGTCCAGCGAAAAGAACACTTTTTTAAAGTAAGTACTAAGGTTACTAAAACAACAGTCGTTTATACTATACTAGTTTAAAAAGGGTGTTACTTCTGCCGGACCTTGTATTTTGATTGTGGAGAAGACTCAGTGGGAAAGTAGGGCTCTTCCTGGGAAAGCTGACCTACATGGAACTTAATTAGGGTATATTGGGAAACTGGATAACAACTAGAGGACATCAGCAAGTTGAAAGATTATCGATGCCATATATATATTACCTCCATTATAGTAATATCTTTGTCCCAACATAATGTCTGTTACAACAAATACATATTTAGCCATTAAATGTAAACATACAAAGCATGCCTTTACATGTCCACATCTCTTAACCCATCGTACTAATGATTAAGTATTCATTATGCTTTTACCTGTCAAATTCAGACTTAACTTGGGGTAAAGTTTTGCATCTTCCTACCAGTGAGTATCTTCCATATCTCCATGACTGGCCATAAAATCTCCATGACTGGCCGTGAAATCTCTCCGACAGGACACGAGATCTCTCTGAGTAGTCATGAGATCTGTCTGAGTGACCACAAAATCTCTCAGAGCAGCCACGAGATCTCTCTAAATGGCTATGCGCTCTCTGTACGTAGCCATGAGATCTCTCTTGGTGGCCGTGAGACCTCTCTGACTGGCCACATCTCTCTTGGTAGGCATGAGATCTCTCTCGGTAGGCATGAGATCTCTCTCGAGGGCTACGAGCTCTCTCTCGGTGACCACGATCTCTCTCTCGGTAGGCACGATCTCTCTCTCGGTGGTCACGATCTCTCTCTCGGTGGCCACGCGATCTCTCTCGGTAAGCACGCGATCTCTCTCGGTGGCCACGAGATCGCTCTCGGTGGCCACGAGATCTCTCTCGGTAGGCATGAGATTTCTCTCGAGGGGCACGAGATCTCTCTGACTGCCCACGAGATTTCTCTGATTGGTCACGAGATCCCTCTACTTGGCCTTGAGATTTCTCTGGTTGACAATGAGATCTCTCTAATGGGCCTTGAGATCTCTCTGCATTATGTCTATTTTCTTCACATTGGCCCTGAGATCCTTCCAATTGATGTTTGTTTCTTTTTGATTGGCCTTGATTTCTCTCTGCTTGAGCCTTAGAATTGTTGCACTTCTCCTGCAAAGAATGACAATTTCACAAAACAAATAAAACAGATAGCCCATGATTTCATTAAGTCACAATGATATTTTGTCAAGACCATTTCTATGGTCTTTTTTGTTTGTTTGTTTTTAGAATTCCACTGTTACCCTATCATAGACTAAACATTTTTTAGACCTAATTTGCAGAAATTGTGATGTCTAATGTCATTGCCACAAAGAATATTATGCATATAAAACTTTAATAAAACGTTTTAAATATGACAAATTAGTTGCTTTACAAACTTGACTATATTCCTAGGTCATGTTCTGCCTACCATTTTCTGGATCTATTTTTTACTTAAGCAAAAAACAGATTTTGTGACTCTATATTTAAAGAGAGACAGGGTGTTTTATAATATTTTGTAGCATAAACCCTTACAGCCAAAGGAAAGTGTTCAAAATCATACTATTTATTTTTCACCTGTTCAGGATCATTAAAAAGAAACTATGAGTACAAATTAATATTTAATTCTAGAGAGAAAGACAAATAAGAAAGGAAAACGTGGCTGTGAAGAAAGCAGAAGTTTGGCTTAATACTGTTCAAGTAAATTGGCCTGGCAACAACTCAGCTTTTCTACCTATTCCATTTTTAAACCAAAAGGGCAGTAGAGTGAATGAGCCAAATAGAAATAATTAAATCTTTGATGAAGTTCTATGATGCTACATAAATGTAAGAAGATTAAAGTCATATGGACCATGAGGGGAAATTAAGCTTTCCACTAGTAAATACTGCCGGATAAAGAAAACATACCTCGGATCTAGCATTGTGATTTCCTCGTAAAACATTACCATAAGCTAGAAGCAATTATTATTATTATTATTATTATTTTTGCCTTTTTGGTATATGGGTAACTCCCTGGCTGGGAATCGAACCCAGGCCGCAGCGCTGACAGTGCCAGCACCAAAGCCTTAAGCCACTACACCACCAGGGAACTCCCCTAGAAGCAATTATTAAAAGGCATAAAGAGTATTATTCACATAAAACTTAGTAAAGTAAAAAAATGAGACATTTGTTGCTTTAGTAAGGCATAAAGCCATAAGTCACTCTCCAGTTTTTCTCCTGTAAAACCTAAGTGGGTAGTGTTGGGAGCACAGTAGACCAGTATGAGGAATGGAGACCCATCTCCTAAAGGCCCATATGCACCCAAGTACCTTTTCCAAAGGAGCTTATAGCTTTTTACAAATGTTTATGTAAGAAATCTTTTAATCAACATTTACAGTACATATTTCGACCTTTAGAAAACAGAGTGCACATTAGTTTTCTTTCCTTATAAACAAAAGAAACTCTCTATCAAAAAGAACTGTGTTGAATAAATACAATTATGTTCTACTGATAGGAGGATTAAATCTTGTCACGTGGGAAGCTAGCTTACTAGAATTTTCAAAGCATGATTGAAAACTATAATTGTTATTCGATTTATTGATAAAATAAATACGCTTAAATTTTAATATGTCTCTTACTGCCAAGTACTTCTTTTGGTAAGTGTGGCTTAATGCAGTCTCAAAAGTTTGAGATATAGAAAGGTGGTTTTAATTGAAAATACTGCCTTACAGTATTCTTAGTTCATTCATGCATCTCGGAAGGCAGGAGAGAGATGTAAGCTCATGTCCTTTCCAAACTTATCAGGGACCTCTTCCCCCTACATATATATCACCTTCTCCATCCAACTTTCTCAGAATGAATTATTGCATCTCCACAATATATAACTTATGCCCTGTTAGAACATGTATTGCAACCTGTCATTAAATTTCTTTTCTCTCTCTCCTATCACCACATATATTTCAAGCAGGGCTGTTCTTGTACCTTGTATAGTGCCTGCAGAGAAGACATTTGATCAATATTTATTGAATCGATTTAAATTAATATTCTAAATATTAGAAAATGCAACATGTTCCCCTCTAAAAACCATTTAGGGGGTTCCCTGGTGGTGTAGTGGCTAGGCTTTGCACTCTCAACGCTTCGGCCAGGGTTCGATTCCCAGCCAGGGAGCTACCCTGCCCCTCAAAAAAATAATAAAAACAATTTACATTTACATAATTTGGCAAAAATGGTTTAAGCTATTAGAACCACCATTTTTACTAAATGACCACAGAACATCTTAAGAAGAATCAGGTTATAGGCCAAGCTGAAACAGTAGCATTATGTTAGCTTATAAATCTGGATATGAGTGCTTCTCAAATTCCTGTCCAGTGACTGGCTCACTTATACCAGTTTAGAAGTGATGGATTTGTACAATTATAGTATGTCTCCCCTATTGGTTCCAGAATATAGTTCATATCCTACCTCATCTGTCTTCTAGTTTTTACAATTCATTCATAAGGCTACTAAAACTGCTTTTATACCATAATTTAAGGTCAAAGAGTCCATATGAGGACAAAAATAATAATTATACAAGACAAATCAGAAAATGAATAATCTATTTTTGCATTTTATAAATTTAAAATTTCTGGCAATAATTGAAAATAGCAAAAATTAAATGTTTGTTAATACAGTTACAAGAAAACATCAATTAACAAATACTGAATTTAAATTATATTCAAGGTACCATGAGGGAATACTAAGAAACAATACCTGTTGCTCTCAACAGAACTTAAAATAATCATTAATATTAAGAAACATATTTTGAAAAGAAATATATTAAATTTAGGAGTTTTTATATTGATTAATTTTTGTATTTATTTACCTGCTTAGTTAAAGGCTGCGTGCTTACAGGGCTTCCTTCAGACTTGAATCCAGAAGGTACTTGGTATGGTTTTTTATCACTGCTTTCCTCAGTGTTGTTTCTGAATCTAGAGTATCCTTTGAAAAAAATAGTTATTTTCTGTATTTGTAGTTAGTAAATTCAACATATCTTTTAGAAGTATTTTCTGTGATCTCATTGTTTTAAAGTTCTGCCCTGGGTTTTGCAAAACTTTTGATATTTCATTAGTCTGGTATTGTCTGAGAGTCTCACTGACTTCTAGAACAGTTTCGGTTATACTATTTCTATTTGCATATCTTAATATGTTAGTATTCTATATATAATATGTCAAATTTGGTTCAATATGCCACCATAGTTGGGGCATATTATCTAAAATTGAAAAAAATACACCAATAAAAAAAGGAGAGATGGGGAGAAATTGCTTTGTATTAATCACATGAATATTTTGCCTCATCTGCTTTGCTTTGGTGTAAAGAAAGCTTAAGAAATGATCAAAGAATATGGATCTAAAAAGGATCCTAAAGATCAATTTATGTTTACTTAGAAACACAAGAATGGGGCATCTCACCATTCTTAGCAGCTTAACCCCTATTAATAACCACCACCCCTGCCTTTTCTCAGAAAAACCCTAAGCCATAGGAGGATTCAAAAAAGAACTCCAATGAAACTGGGTTGGCAACTGGCACAGGTTTAGCATATACACAATGTCAAAATGGTTCCAAACTGTTGGCTAAACTGTGGAGCTCCTTAATTGTTGAAAAGACTTCTCTACTATGGCAATCTGCAGTGCATTCATATTAAAATAGGCAGACTGCACTGACAGATGTGATTAGGGATACAACTGACTTCCTTCGTGTTCTTCTGTACTCTCTTCATCCTACAGCACTCATTTTTTCAAAATGGGAACGCCATGGTACCCAGATTATTAACCATGATCCTTCTGTATTGTGTCCTAAAGGTGGAATTGGACCAAGTAGCCAGGACTGTGAATAAGTACAAAACATTTCTCATTCTCTACAACTGTCCCTTAAGGAAATAAATTATACAAATTAAAAATTTTTTTCATTTGTCATGGCATGAATTCTTACTAAATGTGTATGCCCACATTTACAAGAAAAAGAAAACTAGCAACATAATGCAAATTTAGAACACATTCCAAGTTGCTAAACTTTCTTACCTACTTACAAATAATTCAGACTTTTTATCACAGGTGATTTTTAGTATATTTTACCGTTTTGCGAGTGATACCTACCAGCATTTGATTTCGATTCTACAACTGAGTTCTTTTCTGTCTGGTTCTCTGTCTCCATCTTTTTTTCTTCAATGTTTGTA
Source organism: Lyroderma lyra (assembly GCA_004026885.1). Lineage (NCBI taxonomy): Eukaryota > Metazoa > Chordata > Mammalia > Chiroptera > Megadermatidae > Lyroderma > Lyroderma lyra. The sequence goes on from PVJL010016609.1 coordinate 17,897, forward strand.
TCTTCTATCTTCCTAAGGTTTATAATTTCATCTGTATTAGAAAACACAGAAAAATGAAGGCAGGAGAAATGTCAGAAGCATGGCAGCATGATGGTTCCTCTTGATCTCTGCCCTTAAAGTTACTAGTTGAATAGTTACAGTTCAACAACAGATTTCCTGTGAAACACACAAACACACCTGAAAGATCTGTGCATTGAAACTTCTAAAGGTGCATAAATCGGGCAAGCAGGAGAGGAGAGAAGGCAAAAGAACAGAGACAGGTGGTGTGGACACAGCTCAGAGCTCACAGCCAGGCTCGGGAGAAGAGAGAATTGAGACTGCAGGTGAACTCTCTGAGGCCCCAAGCATTCCTGCCTCAGTGATCAGCATACAATATGATTGAAACCAATGATGTGGGCAGAGACTTCAGGGCAGAGACCAAACACAGAAATGTGACAGCTGTGTTCTAGTAGACTCCACTGCCAGGCAGAAAACAAAACCTTGGAGCATGGCTGCCTCCCCCATCTTATCGGAAGAAAAAAGAACAAGGCTGGAGGTTTAACACTCCCTGACTTCAATTTGTACTACAAAGTAACAATAATCAAAACAGTTTGGTACTAGCAGAAAAACAGACACACAGACCAATGAAACAGAATAGAAGACACACACACACACACACACACACACACACACGCAGATAATTTTTTTATAAAGGAGCCAAAAACATACAATGGAGAAAAGAAAGCCTCTTCAATAAATGGTGTTTGGAAAATTGAAAAGCCACATGCAAAAGAATGAATCTAGACTGCTATCTGTCACCACATACCCAAACGAACTCAAAATGGATCAAAGACCTAAACATAAGACCTGAAACAATAAGCTGTATAGAAGAAGACATCGGTACTAAACTTATAGACCTAGGACTCAAGGAAGACTTCATGAACCTGACCTCAAAGGCAAGGGAAGTAAAAGCAAAAATAAATGAATGGGACTGTATCAAACTAAAAAGCTTCTGCACAGCAAAAGAAACCATGAACAAAGCAAAGGGACAGCCACCTGAATGGGAGAAGATACTGGCAAACCACACCTCAAATAAGGGGTTAATATTCAAAATATATAAAGAACTCATACAATTCCAAAAAAACAAAACAAAACAAAAAACGTCCAGTTGAAAAATGGGCAATCATGCTAAGTGATGTAAGTCAGACTGATAGGGTCAAGAACCACGTGATTTTCACTCATATGTGGGATATAAAACTGAAAACAACAAGGCAACAGGACAAACAAAGACTAGGACACAGCAGTTTGCTGGTTACGGTGGGTAAAGGAGGGAAGGGAGTTCAAATAGATGGTAATGGAAGAACTGACTGTGGGTGGTGAGCACACCATGTAATGTGAATTAATTTTCTAGAACAAGAAGGAGAAAATTTTCTGTTAAACAGATGTATAGTAACTTGATTTATGCAAAAATAAAATACTTTCAGAATAAGGTAGCTTAACGGGGAATCACTAAAATGAATGATTTCAGTAAACATTAATTTCAAAGAAACAGAGCAACAGTGCATCCGAGATGAAATGTAAGTGCTAGAAAATTAGTTGCATTTATTTTCTTCACAATTAAGAAAGGAAACAATGGTGATGGTTGTTCACAGGAAATACCAAAAAGGAAAAGAACCAAGATTAGCATAGTAGCAGGAAGCAATTATACTTTACTTTGTAGTCAGGCATGTTCTTTCATTTTTTTTTTTAAATAAACCTTATCAGTTAGTACTTAGGTTCTTTTTTTTTTTTAATGTGGGTAGTTCCCCGGCTGGCAATCGAACCCAGGCCATGGCGTTGACAGCGCCAAAGCCTAGCCACTACACCACCAGGGAGCTCTCGTCAGGCATGTTCTTATACACTCATGTAGAGACAACATTTACATGGCATGATTTCAAGGATGAGAGACAGGTATAATTTGCTCTAAAACAGCTCTCCTAACATCCAGGATAGAAAAGTTCTAAAGGTTGGATATTCTATCAATAGATGAAAGCTTACCTGGGTCAAGGTATCTTTAGAAATGAGTGCAAGGTATGCATTTGGAAGGAGCTAGAGATACTAGAAAAAAGAGAGGGAGCTGAGAAGGTTGCAAAAGAGGATGCAGTTGGATACCAAAGATTAACCACTTTATTATTTTGCTTAGTACTAGTCCTGTCTCAGGTCTCCAAAACTCTGATCTGATTTTCTTTGAAAAGACTTTCATCTCCAAAGGTAAAAGTCAGCATAAAGCTCAACAATCAATTGAACATCATTTCTTGACCATCCTATTTTAAGGCTTTGTTCTGTCTGCCTCTCAGCGGTCCTTAATTGTAACATCTCATGCAGACACGGTCTTTAATTTTGTTTTCTTTTAGTCTTTAATTTTCTGTTCCTTGTATTCCTGCTGCATTCCCTTTCCTTCTCAATTTTTCCTCTTTTCCTCTGTATTCTACATTTAAAGTCTGTACAAATCTCTGTACAGATTTTTTTTCTCATTACAGTATAAGGAAATGCACTGACAGAACATCTTACAGGACACCACAGGGAGATTTTTACATCTCCAACCCCCCCCACC